>JASDQU010261812.1:0-11685 GCA_032191745.1 Picea mariana
CAGAATGCTATTACAATAGTTGAAATGGTGTTGGGTGAGGTGTAGTTGTTGCGGCTCGTGTAACAACTTCTTTATTTATCTTCTTGTTACTGTTGTTGTATACTATTTCAGCATCGCAAATCGTGGGTTGTTTCAGCAACGAGATTTGTGTTCTAACTATTTCAGCAACGTGGTCTCAAGAAGCAGCGATGGTTAATTCTGGCTCAAGGTGCAGTTGTTGTGGTTAGTGTAACAACTTCTCTTTCTGTTGTGTGAATTGTTGTTTCAGCATCGCAGACCATGGACTGTTTCAGCCACAGGGTTTGTGTGCTTTTGACTGTTTCAGCAATGGGCCTTCAAACAACAACAATAATCTGCAGTTCGAACTATTTCAGCACTTATATATTTCTGATCGATGGTTAAGTATGAGAGTAATGTAAAATTATATGTAAAACAAATTAAAAATATAGCAAAGGGAAGAGACGTTATATACCTTTGGAAAGATAGGGTAAGGTGATAACGTAAGCTTAAATATGAGTGGAAAAAGGATGTAATGGTAGCAAAAAGTGTGAACAAAAAGGTACATTATAGGGTCCTAACACTATATAACCATGAAAGAGATGCATGAACCTAGAGGGTGAGTTGCAATGTCTAGGAACTAGGTTGTGAGACCCAAAGAGTGAACTCTTGTGTGAGTTGCACTGTTAAAGAATCAAGTTGTCATGCCTAGAGAGAGAACTCTTGTGTTAGTTGCACTATCAAAGAACCAGGTTGTCAGGCCTAAAGAGTGAACTCTTATGTGACTGTCGAAGAACCAGGTTGTCTGGCCTAAAGAGTGAACTCATGTGTGAGTTTCACTGTTGAAGAACCAGGTTGTCAGGAATGAAGATTGAACTCTAGTGTGAGTTGCACTGTCAAATAATCATGTTTCTAGGCTTGAAGAGTGCACTCTTGTGTGAGTTGAACTACAACAACAATGTTGTTGTTGGTTATTTTACTGATACTTTTTCCTAGAAGTGAGTCCCTTGAGTTCCCAGTAGTGAGATTCCTAGTTACCTATGCCAGAGAGACCTTGATAAACAAATGGTGTAGCCGAATGGAATCAGAATAGTGAAGGGGGAAAATTCCTTCAGTTAACCCTAATAAATGAATGTGATGCCATTCCTTGGGTTGGGTAGGTCAATGGGAAGAGAGCTGGTGGAAATTGGGATGACTGTAGGAAAATGCCAGTGGCTTATGTATATGTTTCAGGACAGGGTGCATTTTTATATATGTTTTGGGGCCAACGAGCCTATGTAATTTTCTTAGGCTCAAATTCCTGTTTGATTTTAGGACAAAAAGCCTATATGTTGATTATTGGTCGGGGAGCCGGAATTGTAAAAGTAAATTGCACGTATAGGGTGTTATGCATTGAGGATAATGAAAACATAAGGGGGGGGAGGATGTAACATCCCCATTTCTAAACCCTATGAATTATAATGTAATTGTATGAATGTGAATTAGGATGGTGAGCCAATGTGTTGGGGCGAAGAGATTGTATTGATTGAATGTGGTCAGGGGGATGAATTGCATGTTATGAACATTAAATAATTAATAAAAGTAATAATCACTGGCTGTGATATGAAAGGAATGAAGAATGATGGGGGGATATGATTCCACGAGAGAGAGGGGTCCAAGGGGGAATTATTCATGGGTATTAATCCAACCCACATTCCTAAAATTATTATCTTTGTGTATAACCTTCTATTTATTGATTGAGTGTATGAGAAGATAATCATTTAAACTCATGTAAGAGGGTGGGTGTGAGTGGACACATCCCATATTTATTGGAGAGCATGGGATGAAGTACAATCATCCTTGAGAAGAGTGTAAGTCAAGAAAGCAAGGAAGAAGAGGAAATTCGTTTGCAGGATAAGAACAAATTTTACATGCATATTTTGGGTGGAAAAGGAGGAGCAGAGGGATAGGAATAGGAAAAACCATGGTATACTTGAAGGTAACCATTGTTTGGTTGTGTTTTCTATGAATAAAGAGGCATGGGTTCCTATAAAATCAGGCTATGAGCTGGTGGTGCCATTTCTTGCTGAGGAAATATCTCAAGAGCCTTGTAAAGGCTACTGCGAAAACTCTTGAAGAAACTGAAAGTTCCTGGATCCTAGCTGAGGAATTCCTATCCAACAGAGTGCACTAGGAACCTTGATAAATTAATGATATATTCTAAGGGACTATGAGTAGTGAAGGGGTTACATTCCTTGGGTAGTGAAAGTTGTGGAGAAGAGAGAGCTAGAGGATTGGAACTGTTGTGGGGGTAAAAGCTGGGTTTGGGGGCTGTTGTGTGTGGAGAGTGGAAAACTAGTGGGTCAGATCTCCTTCTGGAACCATAGCCTCAGGTCAGGGGTGGCTTGTTGATGAGAGAAAATGATCAGTAGTTACTATGGCTAGGAGGTTCATCCTATCATTGCAAAAGTTGTAGGTTGGGAAAATCTCAACCCAAACCAAAAAATAACGACAACCAAGGGAAAACCTACCCACTTTCACCTTATATAGGTAATCTCGTCACTTTAGAGATGAAGTGATCACCTCAAGGGGGGAATCCCAGTGACCGTGGGGGGAATGCGATGGAAAAATAAGAGATGATGAAGATTCCCCCTATATGTTAATGATAGAAGGTAAGAAGGGCTTTAAAATATTCTCATAGATGGTATAAGATGTGGCACTATATAGAAGACTTGCCAAGGAGTGATGGTACCTACTCGAGACACAAGGAAAACAAAGATACAAGCCCAATAATATGTTGGAAAAACAAGTTAAGCTTGTTGTCCCTAATTGCAGCAATAAAAAATAATATATATCAGCAACAAAATTGTAATGAGAGCTACAAATAAAGTTTCTAAAAGTCTAGTTAGGATTGCAAGAGACAAGCTAGCAATGACTAGTTTAACTCAAGTATGAAAAGGAAAGACTTTAGCATGAAACAAGGCTATAAGAAATTAGTATTGGAGAGATTTAATTGCATACTTATGTATGTATCAAGAATTTTTTGTACAGAAAAGATATCAGCCACCAAAACTTGCCAACAGTCCACCCAAAACGTGCGCTGAGGCTAGTAGAGGATAGAGGCAAACTTTTAACAAATTTTGATGGTTGGTTTATGAGTTATTAAGAGATTAATATTAGGGTTTATGTATCCCTAATGGTTGTATATGAAAATTTATAACAAAATAAAGAAGGGATTAGAAAAATGAGACTCCCTAGTGGCTCAACCAAGCATATAGACCATAGTATTGATTCCAAATTAGACAATATCAAAATCCTGAGTTTTCAAGTTAACCAATGCAAGATTTTATTTCTCCGATGAAATTAGATTGAGTGCCTTTATCTATTGGTTTATGGATTCAAACAAATAAATATCTAACAATTCTATCTCCTTGGGGGTGTAAACTCTTTTACTTCCCAAGGAAAGGAAGGTTAACTAGGAAGTACTAGGAGGGTGTAAACCCTTTACTTCCCATAGTAAAAATTTAAGAAACAAATTAATTCAAGAAAAAAATGATGGATATGGTGGAGTTTTAAATACTTATACTCCCCAAGAAAGTCTAGAAAATAAAACTTGTAACCAAGAAATGAAACAACAATGAGTCAGATTCCTTACCTAATCCAAGCAACAACAAGATAAACCTTCTTTTACCAAGATAATCCACCACAAATGCAAGAGAGAAGCTCCAAGAGAGGTAGTTCACTACTTCTTCCACCAATAGCATAAATAAACCATAACAAGAGCACAAGAGAGAGAGAGAGATTTCCCAAAGAGGGTACAAATTTTAGCTAGGATACTTCTCATAAGAGAGAGAGTTATATTCAAATGAGATACAAATGATCTCTATTTATACAAAATTTTCTAAACATAGCTTGTCCAAAATGTTAGGGTAAAACAAAACATAATGGTTCAACAGCCCTAATATTTCCCCTTTACATAAAACAATACTTTTTAAATTCATAATTTGCACCTAAGTAAAACCCTAAGTAAGACGTCACCCTTCTACGGTGACATTTTAGCACTTTTTGCATGTCGTTGGAGTAGGATATGGTGAGCTAGGACTCCAAAGGCCACGTGTATTTGATCCAAGCCTCTTCTCCATGATCCATGGATTTATTCCTTGAAAACATGCCAAGTGTCCTCAACAACCACCAAACCCTAGCCCTACTATGACATCAATCCCTCAAGGGTGACATTTTGGCCTTCTTGGGAAAACCATTTGGGTGGTAGGGGATAGGTTAGGTCCTCCGTGATGTCTTCTAGGCCTCTAAAGACATGTCTTCATCATTCGACATGTGGGACCTTAACATCCAACCTATGGGATTCAATCCCCATGGAAGCCCAAGCTAGGCTTGTTCTTACAAAACTATCCACCAGTTGGGTCCTACAAAAAAAAATGGATGTGCTCTCCAAGTATCTCAAGTAAAAGGACAATGATGAGTAAATCAAATCAATAAAAGATTCATTTAAGAATGCACATCCAAACTACCTCATCAAAATAAACCAACTCTCAAATACCCTATGCAATTTTCCAAGTTTGTGTATGGGAGGGTTGAAAAAATGACCTATTGGGTGAATCATACCTCAAGTTTAGGGGTGTTTCCTGAGGCGGATGACCGCTAAGTCACGTGGATGAGGTCTCATGGATGAGGGGAAGAATTTTTGGCATGGGGCTCATGACATACAAGGGGCCATAGTGTCTCATTTATGGGTTTCTTTGTAGAGGGTATGTTGCACCTTCATTTTCAATGTAACCTTTTTCCAAACCCAATTATCACCTTTAATTCTTTTAGGATGTTTCTATGTTGAAGACAAGTTGGGGTTTCTACCTAAGCATGAAAAAATATGCCCATCATGACTCTACCCTGGTTACATCATGCTTCCCCAAGTTTGAAACATGTGTGGGGCTTCTACCTAAGAAATAAAAACAGTTCCCACACATGTGCCTCCCTGGTTGGAATTTTTTATTAGTTATTTTTTCACGGGTCCCATCAATTTTTATGAGAGACATTTCATTGTCCTCGGGATCCCTGGGATAACATATAGAAGGTTAATGATTTTTTATTTTATCTTTTTCTAGCTATAAGCCTCTAGTTCTTCAACTCCTTCTTCCCATGAAATGACAGACAACCCCTTCTTGGGTCAGTACACCCGAAAATCCCAAAAGACAGGGAGATGAGGAGATGAATTGTGGAAAGTGAAAAGTATGGTTGGGAATGGAATTATGACTTGTCAACAAGACCTACCAGTAGCATCCAGATCCCTAAGGGCGACCCACTTACTAGGGTGCAATGTCAACCACCAATGTGAAACAAGGAAAATAGCATAATGTCCAAGAAAACATCACATAATCAAAAGAAGTAATAAATGAAACAAACTCAAATGCCTCTAATATTGAAATAAAACTCACCACAATACCTTACTTGTACCTCATGGAGAAATATCCAATGTCTTCCAGAGGCTATCTGATGTGGTGGATACCATCATGATGAACCTGGAGCTGTGGTGGTGAGTTGGCTCTCTGTTTGTGCAGGTGGAAACTGTTGGTCAAATTGTCTCTCGGTACTCCATGTATGCAACCTGAGGGCCTCAAGACATAATCTCCTTACTTATCCCTAGGTGTTGGGGATAATATATGGCTCCTACTTGGGGACATGCACTCACCATAGAGTGCATGAGAACCAAAACATCTTCTGGTGGACCTGTGCCTACACTGAAACAAAACACTGTAAAATGTAGGGTGGTTCTATCACCCTTCGTCCATACATATCAAAACCAAAAATGAAACTAATCTAGAAAATAAAATTTTAGCCTTTTTTCAAAAATTCTAAACTAAACATGAAATCAATATGAAAGTAGATAAAAATGAAATATTAAATGCATATAAACTATCATGAGAAATCAATATGAAAATGCAATGAAAGCAATATGAACTACCTACTTGTGTGGGCCCTGGGCCCTGAAGAAGTCAAGTGATCTGAACATAGGTCCGAAGAAGAGATTCATCCATTGGAAATGGCATCTTTCTCCCATCCAAAGCTATGAAATAATACTTCTCTTTCTCAGAATTCTTCTTGATGATGTAAGGGCCAAGCCATGAGCTATCATCCTTCTGGTCATATTTAGGCTTGCCCTTATTCTTGTCCAACATGAACGCAAGACTACCTTTACTGTATTTGATATAAGGTATGTTCTCAATGTATGGATAGGAAGGAGGCCCTACATTGACTACATTTGTGATGGCTTCTTCACATTCTTTATCTTCTTTCTTCAATATTTGGATAGGTCCTGGATATTTCCCTTGGAACTTTGGAAGTTTATCTTTGTATTCATTTCTCCTTGGGAGAAGCATGTTTATGTAGTCCTCCTATATGAAAGGTAAATCCTTTGGATTGTATTTAATGGTATCCATAACTTCATCGATTTGATCCTCGTTTGTATAATCAAGACTGTTGGGATCCATCACATGTTTTTCAGCTCACTCTCAACTGTATAATACCTCAAAAGTGACATCCCCCATGCAAATGTGTGCATGGGAAAGGTCCATGCTGAGGAAATCCCCTTGAACGCAAGACTTTATTCACTATAGTTGATATAAGGTATGTTCTCAATGTATGTATAGGAAGGAGGCCCTACATTGACTACATTTGTGATGGCTTCTTCACATTCTTTATATTCTTTCTTCAATATTTGGATAGGTCCTGGATATTTCCCTTGGAACTTTGCAAGTTTATCCTTGTATTCATCTATCCTTGGGAGAATCATATCTATGCAGTCCTCTTGCATGAAAGGTAGATCCTTTGGATCGTATTCAATGGTATCCATAACTTCATCAAACTGATCCTCGCTTGTATAATCAGGACTGTTGGGATCCATCACATGCTTTTCGGCTCACTCTCAACTATATAATACCTCAAAAGTTCCATCCCCCATGTGAATGTGTGCATGGGAGAGGTCCATGCAGACCAAATCCTTGATAAAAGAATCCCCCAAGCATCTAGGACATAAATCACTACTATATTCATGAAGAGGATGATATGCAAAAAATCAATCAAAAATACCTCAACATTCTCACATAATCCATAAATCTTGACCCTTTTAGAATCAATGCCACATATGTTTTCATAGGGTTGGTTTGTATTTAAACCAAGTTGTTCCATCACCTTCAATGACATGAAATTTTCTAAATCACCTTAATCTAGCATGCAATTATTCAATCGGAGGCCATTCATTCCCAATGAAAGATAGAAAGGAGGATTTTTGTCCTTTTGTCATCAAGATACATGGTGTTAAAAATGATTGGAGGATCCTTCGTCTCAGTCAATACATGTAATAACTTCAATAATTCCCTCCTTACAAAAGGGACTTTCACATTTTTTTCACAAGGACCGTCATATTCAACTTTCCAAACATGGTTGCAATGTCTATGTTCAACTGCATCTCATCTGTGGGAGTTGGCTTAGGAAGAAACTCATGTACTAGAGGTGGAAGAAGTGGGACCAAATTATCTATATATGGAGGAGGAGAGGTAGGATGTGATGGAGGGGATGAAGCTTTATTTCTTTTGGTGTATGTCAAATATTCCCTCTTCTTTTAGTTCCTTCCTCTGATCATCTGTCAATTGATTTAAGAAACATAGTCTCCCCTTTCTTTCCCCCTGTCTTCTGGCTTCGTCGATATGTTTTTGTGTGACTTCTTCCTCTTGGAAGTTGCAGATAATATCCATGAAGTTAATACTATCATAGGAATATTTGTCTCATTGGGGACACTCATCCTCTCGATGAGGTTCTTGGAAAGAAGAACACCATGGTGTTTTCTGTATGTCAACCATTCCAACTAGTTTCAAAGTATCAGGAGCCTTTTCCTCTTGTTGAAGTATTGGTTTCCAACTTGTGGCATCTCTTTGCTATCTGGTAAGCCAAGGTCTGGGGGAATATTGGTTTCTCTCCATGGTAGTTAATCGACCTGTGATTTGATTCTATGCTTGCACAAACTGAGTACTCATATGATCTATCTTCTGAGTCAATAGGGAAATTGGATCAGGAGCAATGCTACTAGAATCCTTAATCTTTCATTCTGCATTGACACGAGGATATAAGGATCAACTTTTGAGTCAAGGATATTTTCCTCAATCTCTACACTTTACTCTTTCTTTTGTTCTAAAGTGTTGGGATTCTTGTCCTTCGGAATATAGAGGAATTCCCCGTCAAATGAATTCACATAAAGGAGATGAACTACCACAACGGTAGGATGCAAATCTATCAAATGTTGAGGGCCAACTCAATGGTTTCTAATTTCCATCTTCAAGATGGGTTGTTGTTTCATTTGGTCCATCTCTGTTTTCCATCAAGCGAGCACGCGAAGATAATTTTGGAAGCTCACTACAGTCGTGTGGCAGGACACTTTAGCATCGAAAACATAGTGGCAGTGTTGCAGAAACATTTCTATTGGCCGAAACTTCGACAGGATGTCGGCAAGTATATCAGGTCCTGCACCTCTTGTGCTATTTCCAAACTGACCACTAAGAAACAGGGCATGTACACCTCTCTTCCTACTCTTGACAGGTCATAGGAATCCATATCAATGGACTACATGTCATGCCTCCCGTCCACCAAGAGGGGGAATGACTGTGTTTTTGTGGTTGTTGATCGCTTTTCCAAGATGGTGATTCTATCCGCCTGCAAGAAGAACATCACAACAGAATCCACTGCCAAGATCTTCTTTGAATGAGTATGGGTACATTTTGGGATCCCACAAACCATTATCTCAGACCATGACATTTGGTTACTCAACACATTCTAGTTGAGCCTTTGGTCACTGTTGGATACCAAGCTCACCAAATCCAATGCCTTCCACCCCCAAACAGATGGCCAAACTGAGGTTGTCAATTGGATGATCGTACATATCCTACACATGTACAATTCAAAACACCCCCACACATGGAATGAGAGTATTCCCTATGTTCAACATAGCTACAAACGAGCCCTGCATAGCTCAACTGGCCACATCCCCTTTTAGGTGGGGTTGGGATTCCAACCATTGAGCCCCATGGATGTTGCAATACCCCTGGTGACCACCTCGGCTGACTCGTCCCCTACTCCACCATAAGCTGAAAAATCCACCTGGTTCATTGAGCGAATCCAGCACATAGGCCAATAGGTTCAGGATATTCTACAGAAGTCTAATGCCAAGTACAAGTAGCGCCATGATCAACATCGGGTGCCACATAAGTTTCAAGTGGGAGACAAAGTTTGGTTGCACTTGCAGAAAGAACACCTTATAAGGCCCCATAGAAAGATTTTCCCACTCCATTATGAGTCATACACCATCACCAAGGATGTGTGTGACAATGCTTTTGAGCTCAACATTCACCCTTTCACTGGCTTGCACCCAATCTTCAACGTGGCTCTCCTTCGACCATATTTCCCACCATTATTGGACACCTCAGAGATAGAAAATAAGTTGAAACCAACAGAGATAAACCCTAAATGCATGCAATAGGAATCCAATGATTATATTTTGGAAACACATATCAAGGGAATGCGACAACAAAGGATCCATGTTTATTGAGTCGTCAAAGTAGGACAACTCCTACACCAAGGCAAGTGGCTCACCCGGGGCCAAATTCGGCAGAAATTTCCTCATCTAATGGAGGAACTCAATGCAATTGAGACATTTTCTTATAAGGAGGGAGTATTGATCCAGGTGGATATTGGTGGCCACCTACCTTTTCCATCTCGCTCAAAACAGTTTTCTAGTAATTTTGGCAATTTACTATTTTTAGCAGTTTTTAACTTCTAGGGCCATTTTGAGGGCCTAAATGGAGGTTTTTCAAGATAAATATTCTCAATGATAGCCTAAGGCTTTGATTGAGGCACAAAAATTAATCTCCTCAACAATACCTTTCAAACGGGCTATCATTCCTCTAAAACGGAGATCGTATGCAAAAGTTACGACCCCGAGAAGTTGACGTACTAACTTACCCAAACAGGGCCCACATGGCTTTTGGCGTTTCATCTCCTAGGGTTAGGTTTTTGGATGTATAGGGTTTTTTACATTCCTATTTATTGTAAAAATTCCTTCAAATCCTCATTTTAATCATCTTCTTGTGAATGAATGCATCTATCACATCTCTTCTCATAGGTAAGCCGCCACCATTCCAACAAGCTTGTTTTCCGCTGCATTTTACAGTTTCAGCTTATTTCCTTATTGAACATAAAACCAATTTTATTGTATCTATGTTATTCTTTGTTAAGCATATTTTAATAATTTGTCTTCATTTCTTTCTTCTCATAAAATACGGATCATGAACCCCCTCCGGATCCCAAGGAGAGGAATCAATTAATGAAGGAAGGACTAATGGTTGAATGCTCAACCACCCCAATGAATGGAAGCATGGTGTGACTGAAGAATGTCAGCCTGAAGTACCGCAGGGTCTGGAAGAACAGGATGACCCAAGTTTCCTTCTGACATAAGGAACATGATAGCTCGATAACCATCCTAGGAAAATATATACAGGAAGTAGAGACAATGAGAGGACACACGGAGGAAGAGGCACACACGTGAGCCCCTACAAAGAGCAAGAGAGACATCAGACAAGAATGCATGCACAGATGGGAACACGCAACCTAGATATTCAAAAGAAAAGAAGAAGGTTGTAAACTTGATGCTGGGGAAGCATATGATAAACCTCACAGGGATGCTGTGACAGAGAGAAGGTCTCTGAGAAATGGCATAGTTCCCTAGTGATATCATGGCTCGGCATGGGGGGTGGACAGAGTTCTAAGAATGAATGACTCTGATCCTATGGTTGGGTGGAAAGGAGAACACCCACAGTCGGTTAGGCTGCAACCTATAACATATAAGTATTCTCCTATCCTGTGTAATTGAACTGCAACTATAAATTAAAGTTGGATATCCTATGAATGTTTTAGGGATGTGCATGTTTGCTTGATGATTAGACTATGTCCATTTATATTTTCTTGATTTTGTAGTTAAGAAAGGAGGGAACTATATGGTTTGTACACATAAATTCTCAAGCCGTGTAGTGGCTCAAGTTTAAGCAAATGAATTGTGATATCGTTGAACTTGGGCATAATTTCTCATTTGCATGTAAACACCCCCAGTGGTTTTGAGTCTCCTAGGAAAAGGATTATGTTAAGCCCAAGAGAAAGAGTGCAAAGCACGTTCCAACACCTAATTCTTTCAGAACTAACGAAGCTCAGGAAGGATAGAGAGATTTAAGTCTTGAAAGGGAATATCCTTTCATTTGGAAGATGAGCGGATGAGATCCATTCAGGAGGATAGAAGTTCTGTCACAACCCTTGGATTTGGAGAAGGAGCGTAGGCATTAGCTCCACAACTCTTTCAGTCTTTGCAAGTTTGAATAATTTTGGTATTCGTCATAAGGGAGATGGATCTTTCGAAGTCTCGTAGACCGAAGTTAATCTGGATTGTAGATCCAAGGACACTCGGGAACTACCCCAATCATCAGATCTACGATGTAGTCAGCCCGATGCTGACCACCTCAGGAGGAAAAGGGTGTTGTAACGTCAAAAATATCGAAGATTGGATTTTCAAATTATTTTGGACCATTGATCTTCACATCCTTTGTGATCCCTCTCGATCATTAGATTGTTCCCATTAAAGTGGTAGCGATAAGCACTTCG
>JASDQU010261817.1:0-15588 GCA_032191745.1 Picea mariana
TTAATTGTCACTTTATAACTTAAGTGACATATTTCACTTTTTGACTTAAAGCTCCTAAGTCAAAGTGAAATTAGAATCATAAAGTAAAGTATGAGGGTAAAAGTCTCCCCCTTTGTGTTTAGAGACTCCTAAACACATGGGGACCACTTTCCAAGGTATCCAAAACTCAACAACTTTGACTCCGGGTGGACAAATGACTAGCAAAACTTGTCTACTGAGATGAAACTTGGTCCATGGGTGTAGGGGGTGCCTTTCCATTTTATTTGAGCACAAATACCCCTATCAAAAGCCCAAAGACCTAGTTTTTACAATAATTTCTCAAAAACATTTAATTAATTAAATAATTAAAATCCCAACCTTAGGAAAATTAATTAAATTTAATTAATTAAAAAAAAACTATCTAGACTCGACGAAATTCCGCGAACCTTTCTACAATGTCTAACATGGTCATTTACATCATTCCTAAACAATAGCTACCAAAGGATGAGACCATTAGAATGTCGTTCACCACTTTGGAGGAATTATTGCAAGTGTGAGGGAAAAACTCATGGGAAATCAACCAGGCTGGAAAGCCCAGTTGATAACCCGAGGATAAAAAACCCTCGGTGAAAAGAACTCTCTCAATGAAAACATCCCAAGTTACTTGACCTAACTATGATCCATGCAGACCTATTACATTATTAACCCACGCAGGGGTGCGGAAATTCCGTTTACAAAATTTTGTGTTGGAGGCATAAAATGCCCAGTAGAACCAAACTGTCTTCAACATACTTGCATCTGATGATGCATATCTTCATGGTACATGGAGTTGACCCCCTAGTTGAATAGGCGGTCAACATCTGGCTCCACATGGCGACGTGTGTTCGATCTTCTCACATGAGATGGAGAGCATACGAGAATCCAACATCTGCAAAGAGTGCTCACCAATAACCAACATGAGCATACATACATACATATAATGAAATCAATGCTATAAACAACATCCACATAATGAAATATCCAAAGTACAACATCATAACTACAAAATGAAACTATGATACATAAATAATTCTAAGTACATATTGACATTATGAATGAAACAATACAAAATTGAAAATACAAGAAAAAGGGTTAGGGATACGTTACAAAGGGTGTCACTTTGGACACCAAGTTGCCATATGAAGAAACACTTCAAGGAGGGGTCCTCTCACTAGCACGTCTGACTTTATGTCGTCCCACAGGCTGAGAAGTGTTGCTAGAAGACTGATACACTTTATGCTAACTGTTTACTCTTTCATGTGAATCCTGGTTTCTAACCTTAGGCCACTTGGGGTAGTTTCCCTTAAAAAATTTCTGATGGTTTTCCATAGGTGCCAAGTGCAAAGTCTGCGAACTTAATTTTTCTTTAAAAGGCTTGGCATACCTTTTACTAGGGATGATATACTTACTTTATCAATATTATCCTTATCATCCTTAGTAATTCCTATCAGATTCTCATTACTTATTTTATCTTTTACTATCCCAATTTCTGCCAAGTAAGGAGGGTGTGGCCCAAGAATCCCATCTTGACTGTTTCTGACATTTAACTGATTCTGTTGATGCAGGTTGAGCTGATGACACATCTTCAACTGATAAATCCAACTCTGACTTTGATTTTGAAGGAGGCAAACTATTATCTGTCTGATCCATACTTTCCTCAAGAAAAAGCCCATCAAAAGAATCCATGGGGTCCCAAACATTGCAAATGCTTGGGGGTTTCCTATTAAGTTCCATCTTAGTAAATGGCAAAGTATATTCTATTTCATAACATCCCATTTCTACTTCTCGAAAATAATCTCATTTTCCTTTTTCCTAGGATCTTCCACATGATACTTTCTTTCCAATTCTCTATTCAATCTAAACTCTAAACCATTTGGAGTTGGAATGGTGGCATAAGTTAAGTCTATTTGTAAACTATCACCTAAATCCGCAGTTGTCTTTCTGTTTAGCAACATACCCCAAGTATCAGGCACATCAATTACCACAATGTCCATTTCAATCATGATATCTGGGAATGCAGCTAAGTGTACTTGTAATCCCTTAATCAAACCATGCACCTCGATTGTCCTGCTATCCATAGCACAAATGCTATGATAAGGTCTAGATATCCTTAAGTTCAACTGTTCCATTACTTTCTTAGTCATAACATTTGAAGTGGCTCCTGAGTCTAGCATACAATTATGAAGAATAAAATCATTGACGAGCAAGGATAGGAAAAAGGGTCTATTCTTTTGATTCCCCCTATCCATATTTTGTAAAATCATAGGTGCATCCTGATAAGTTCTTGTTGGTGGAACATCAATGCTTTTCTGAGAAGGACAATCTATGGCCTTGAGCAACTTCTCCCTCTGAGAAGGAATCTTCATTATTTCTGACACTGGCACCAACATCTTTGCATTACTTAATCATCCTCCTAAGTCAATGTTTAATTCTGAACTTGCATACATGTTTGACTTAGGGGGGGTTGGAGCTACCTTGGGAATGTTTGCTTGGTTTTTATCTTGACTTTTATTCCCATTCCTTTGATAGGTAATGCCCTTAAATTTATCCATTTTAGCTACTTGTTGTGGAGTAGGCTTAGGAACAAACATTTCTGTTACTTTATCCACCACAACACCACTCATGCAATTCATGTCTTCTACTCCCCCATTTAGTTCATCAAAATCCATCCAATCATACATGCCAACATTAAGCTCATGACCAAACATATTAACCTGTTCATTTTCTGATCTATAAGGTCCTTCCTCACCATAAAGGTGAAGGAATACTTGGCAAGTTGATTCATCATGGAATTGCTCACAAGGTCTATAATAATGAATAGCCTGGTGGTCAACCCAATTAGTGGATTCAAATGGATTAGGTGGTCTTTGATCTTGGGGAGGGGTCTTCTTAGGCCATTTGTCATTTGGCCTATGTGGGGGCCTACTAGCTTGGCCCCTTTTCATAGCTATCAACCGATTCTGCATGGCATTCATCTGACTAACATGTTCCTTCAATTGATTAGCATGATTAATTTCCATTTGTTTAATCAATTGAGTGAGCTCCTTAATGCCATCATTAGAGGGTTTTTGAGTTTCAACACTTTTCTTCTTCTCATCATAAAGTTGGGAAGAAGCCCCTCTAGCAAAACCAGGAATGTTAGATTTCCTAGCCTCAAGCATATTCTGTTCAACTCTCACAACTGTAGTTTGTGCTACTTTTAAAGTCTGAGGATCCTTATCCCTTAAGGCATACCTCATTTCAACTTCAAATGCTTCGATATAATAAATCAAAATTGCAGTATCTGAGGGCTTAATGTCCCTATGAAGGCTCTTCACCAAGCTATTAAACTTAGTGTTAAATTCAACCACAGTTTCGTTTTCTTTCTTGTGACTAGTGGTAAGAGCAGCAAGCTGAAATCTATGCTTCTTTTGATCACCCCATCTCTTCCTAAACTCATTCAATATTTCCTCAAGGGTGCTAAACTTAGCTGTGGAAAAATCAGTAAACCATTCAACAACATCTCCTTCAAGAGAATATACAAACAAAGTCATCTTTACATCTTCTTCATCATGACCCCCACAATATTTTTCCACACACATCTGAAAGTTGAGGATGTGGGACTTGGCACTTATAGCATTGTTCCCCTGAAAGGTAGGCAACTTATCAATGGCCTTCTCCGGAACTGCATGAGGGGAACCTTGGATTGCTGCAAAGTTCAAAGGTCTCAAAAAGATACTCATGGTTAAGTTAGGATTATTAACATTTGGTTGATTATTGTTTTGGAACAAGTATTGGATATCAGTGAGTGCTTCTTGTTATCTCACAGTTTGTAGCTAGGTCAAAAGGCTAGAGAATTGAGGCCAAACTGGCGTAACAACAACCTTCCCCACCCAATGTCACCTCAATGGGGAGGTTCTTTCTGTTTACGGAGGTTAGCCCAGAGGAGACGTCCCCGACAACCCGGGGTTTTGAAGAGGCTAAGGTATAAAGTCAAGATCAAAGTTTCCCCTTCATAGGTTACCACCAAAGTCAGACAGTCTAGCTAATCAGCCAATAAAGAAGTGTATGCCCAAATGAAAACACCTACCCGAAACAAGACAACAATAATACAATGTATATGCAGGCTATAACTTAATGGGTTAGTACTTCAATGACTATCTGCTATCAATTAATAAGCAATGTAAAACAATGGATATCAATGAAGTCAACGTTTTATCAATTAGCTATGGCAAAAGCATCAATTCATCAATAACCATCAAGATGATCAAGCTAACAATGTATCCAACCAACACTTTACTCAATGAATGCTTCAAATCATCAATTAATTGCTTATATTCAACATTTGTTGCGTCAAGATGAGATAACCAACTATGACGTCAACCCTAATTAAGTTAGTTTGTTAGTTAGGGTTTCAAAGTTTAGAGTTTTGAGAGTGGTTTTGTACACTAGGACTTCAACGTTGGAGGTTAGAGATCAGTGCCTTAGGGTATATGGAGTCAAACAAGATAAGGGCACAAGGTTTTGAAAGGATGAAGACTTAAAGACTAGAGGAAGGGTTCTAGAGTGTTGCAAAGGCAGGGCCCTAGAATCAAAACCCTAGGGGAAAGAGGCTCACTCCGGTGTTGCTTAAGCAAGGCCTCGTGTTCTTTCCTCCTTCCTTAGGTCAACTTGGAAAAACGGCTAGCATAAATGATAAATTTAACCAATGGATGAGGTGAGAGAAAGTGTTGTAAAGACAAGGCTTTCAAACCCTAGAAGATGATGGCCCTAGGTGTAGATAACCTAGGCCTAGGACGTCACCCTCTTTCAGCCTATAAAATTCAATGCTAGCTTAAGGGAAGAAGCAAAATGAATGTAGCAAAGGCTAGGCTCAATCCTTCTTCTTCAATGGCTGAAATATCTCTCTCTAAGGGGACATGAAACAAGGACCTACTTGTGTGCTTGTCACCTAGGGTTTTAAATCAGCAATTTAATAAGAAAATGCAAGAAATTGAACCTACAACCATTCAATTAAGAATTTTTGCAAGAAAATCACTTACATATCATGAAGAAAGCATGTGCAAACCCTAGTTGTAAACCTTCCTTGGAGAGAAATGCCAAAAGATGCCAAAAAATCCTTCCAATAACAAGTGCGCCTCACTTAGAAAGAAACAATACCCTAGGAGGGTGCAAAAATCAGACCTCACAAGTGTGAGTGAGTTGTGTTCTGTTCAAATGAGGAAAAACATCCCCAATATATAGCATTTCATGACCTTTAATTAAAATTGGGCCATTAAAAATAGCCGACAAGGCTAATAACCAAAAATCATACTGTTTTACATTAAACTGTTTGAATGAAACCCTAAATGAGCAATAAACAAGACGTCAAGCCCTTCTGAGGGAGACATTGGCCCTTTTTAGGGCAAAAAACAGCACAAGATGACAAACGTTGGCCCTCTTTGGGCCTCCAAACTTTGCCACACGTGCAAAAATGCTCTGTCAAGGTGCCATACACTGGAGGTGATGTCATGGCTCCTAGATGACGTCCTGGGGCATCAGAAAGGACACGTTCCACTTGTAGTGGGTCAACCCCCCTGGGCTGGGCTCAGCCAAGGCGTCTTGGATGAAAACGTCCTCCTTCTTCTCTTGTGCAAAGGCTCGACCAATCATTGTCCTGTCTCTGCCCCTGATGGGGTCCCAACAACCATCTGATGGGCTCTTCAGCCCCATGGAGGTCCGAACTAATCATCTTCCCATGTGTACCGGTCCAACTGGTACCTGTCCGTCGGGCATGATCCTGCACATCAAAAACTTCGCCCTCCATGGGCTCATTAATCCTAGGGATCATAGCAATGTCAATCATATTTCATCATTAATTTTATCAAATGCATGCATAAAACCCCTAGCATATCATCCAATAGCTCAAAGACATTACAATGACCTACTATACAAAGCTGAAGAAAAAGACAAAATGCCCTATTGGGCCAGCATTCATAAGAAAATGAAAGTTTCCAGAGGATATCATCCAAGCCATGTAACACGAGGTGGTATGGTCAAAGGATGTCCAGACATACAGGTAGAGTGAAAGACATGGGTGGTATTATTCGTGGGTGCCTTTGTAGAAGGCGAGCTGTACCTGTCATGGATGCGAATTCTTTCCAAGCCCTTTATTGCCTTTATTCTTTCTTTTTATTTCAAGGTCTAACTAGAGGAAACTGCCTTGGCGTGGTGACCAGAGCTGATAGTGTTACCCACAAGTACTTTCACAGAGATGATAAGGCTGGCTCGTGATGAGACCCCCTTTCCCTTGGCCATGCAACCAAAGGTCAATGCTCTGGCGTGGTAACCAGATAATGGCAATGTCATACTGCTAGGTACCCATGAACATAATGGGCTGGCTCGTGATGAGACCCCCCATCCTCTTGGCTAGGTCTTGTATTGTCATTTTTCTTTGGGTCCTTCTTGTTTCTTGTCGAGAGGCTTTTTATTGCCTTCTCGGGGATCCCTGGGCGAGGCATCTCTAGGTTTTATTTTTTATGGCTTTTATCTCTAACCATCTGCTTTTACCTCCTGGGCCTTTAGCCCCTTTTCTTCCCACAAGATAAGGTGTAACCCCACAAACAGGTCATCCTAATGTCCGGACTAGGGGAATGGGATAGATGAGTGGGAGATAAGATGTAAGAATGATGATATGTTGGGAGCGGACGATGGCTCTTCAAAATCCCCCCTGGTGGCTAGCCGAAACCTATGGGTACAAGCTTGCTAGGGTACCCTGTCAATCCCCCCAACCTTGGTCAAGTGGGTTAATGTAAGATCCAAGCAGTCGTCAGAAATGAAAGAAATTTGATGCATATATCTGAAGGTTAGAATGATCATATATGACACATACCATGATACCTGGACCAATTACCTCATGGAGCAAGAGTTTTCTCCGATACAAGTCCAAACCGAAGGTGATGGATGCTGCTGCTGCTGACAGGACAAGTCTGATGAAGAAGAAGAAAGATGGGCCGTCTAGGGCCATGCTCAGGTCAATCCTGCTCTTGGTACTCCATGTCTAGGACCTGTGGGTCTCGAGACATGATCTCCTAGTTATCCCTAGAAATCGGGGATAACACTTCTTCCCCAAGACTTTCAAGTAGCCTTCTAGGAGCAAGGCGATTTAGCCTCCTATAAACCTTTTCAGGTTCAGGAAAAGAATAAATCACTCCTTGTGAAGTGCTCCTAGTAGTATACTTGACAGATTTTTTCAATGGAGTCGCCACTTGGAAAGGAAACACACAAAATCAACCAATAAAAGTTCAATGAATTTTTAGGGATTAAAGTTTTTATTACTTAGTTCTTAAAAAAATAAGTTAAGTCGTTTTGACCAAGGATAAATGACTTATCCCTGGCAACGGCGCCAAAGATGTTGCCGTCCTAATACACACTTGCAAACGTGAGCAAAGTCCAGCTCACTTATCCCCGGCAACGGCGCCAAAGATGTTGCCGTCCTAATACACACTTGCAAACGTGAGCAAAGTCCAGCTCACTGATCTTTTGATGCAAATGACCCATCAAGGGAAGGACCCTGAGACGTATGGGAATAAGGTGGTTGGTGGATCCGATGGATTCCATGGTGAGATCAGATATAACCCGGAGAAAGCTCCCAGATCCGAAGGAAGTCAGGGAGGAGGCATGTCCAATGGTCAGATGGGTAGCAGGGTCAACCCTAGGCCATACATGCCCATGTTCACAGATTTACAGCTAGGCCGACATTTGGGTAGCAGGGCTAACCCGAGGCCATACATGCCCACATTCTCAGATGAGCAAGGGCAACAGAAACAGGTGGAGGACTTTGTTGAACAAATGACGAGATGTACCAAGGAGTACTACAGTTTGGATATGAGGATTCAAAGACAGATGTCCCTGGAATAGTATTGCCAACTCAGGTTCAAAAATCAACCTAGGTCGCACCACAGGGGCAGTTTTGAGTTTGAACGAAAAGCAGGGAAGATAGAGATTCCATACTTTGATGGTACGGCCAAGATGACAGCACAAGATTGGGTGCAAAAGCTGGATACCTACTTGCAGCTTAACCCCATGAGAGAGATGGAAGCCATTAGGTTTGCCACTATGTACTTAGATGGCAAGGCTCATGATTGGTGGTATCATGGACTCACCACATTAGGCCACAATCAAATAGTATCCTACCCAGAATTTACTCAAAGACTCATTGATAGGTTTGATCAAGGGGATCCCGAGCTACACTTCCGGGAACTCACACAGCTCAAACAAACTGGCACGGCTGAGATGTATATTGAGGAATTTCAGAGGTTGGCAGTAATGGTGCAAGACATTTCTCCAACCAGACTCATGATGCTCTTCACTGAGGGGTTGATGGAACCCTTGAAGGGTTGGGTAAAGGCTTTCAAGCCTACCAACCTACAGGAGGCTATCTGGAAGACAAGGGATTTGGGACCAGCTGCTAAGCCAAAATTCATACCCAAACCACCTCTTAACAATGGTGGAAGAGATCAAATGCCTCCAATGAACCAGGAGGACGTGACCCAAGGGGTTTTGACAGGGGCTGTGGCAGAGTGGATGAGAACACCAGGAGGGAGTTGAGAAGGAAGCAACTTTGCTTCACTTGCAAGGAACCATGGAACCCAACACACAAATGCATGGGCCGTGGTCAAGTGCACTACATTGAGGTCACTTCAGACAACGAGGAGGAAGAAGAGAGCGGCCGGATACAGAACATGGAGGCTGAAACCATGGAGACAGAAGAGGAGCAGATCACAGGACAGGACAATATGGCCACTTTGGCATCTATCAGTGGAGTGCCCAAGTATAACACCTTCCGAATGAGGGGGGTCTTGCAGGGACAGAGGGTTTCGGTTTTGATTGATAGAGGAACTTCCCACAACTTCAATGATTCATCACTACTGAAAAGAAGGCACATACCCACAATAGAATTTGAAGGATTCAAGGTGGAGGTAGCAGGTGGAGGCACTATGCCCTGCGACAGATACATTCCGGTCATGAAGCTTACCTTGGGTAGGCATGAGCTGATATAGGACGTCTATGTCATGGACCTTCCAGATACCAACATCATCCTTGGAGTTTAGTGGCTCAGCACATTGGGGCCTGTCACCACCAACTACAAAACCATGGAAATGTCCTTCACAGAGGAGGGTGGACGAAAGGTAGTGCTTAGGGGTGTTAGTAACATTTCTTGTCTTTGGTATCGGGATACACAGATCTGCAGGTTGCCCGAAGAGCGCCCAAGCGCAGCGCATAAAGGAGGTCCTTTTCGGACTTAAAATCAAGCGAGCGGGCAGTTCATTCTTCAGCGAAAGGGTTTCAGCTACATAGTCGAACAGCGATTGATGGGTGATTGCAAAATTAACCGAATCGTGTGAAGTATGGCGCCTAAAGTTTTAAAGAAATCAACGGTCAGAATCTCTCGGGAGGCATTCGCGAAGTCGCGAGGGTCGTTGATCGCGAGCAGTTCAAGCGCAGTGTTATTTCGCGAGCTCGGGGATCACGAGTTCAAAGGGCGAACCATATCCCGTTGGTTGCGCGAGAACCCGAGTTACGAAAAAGGGTCCGGAGAAAGTCAACCGTCGCTGACCATCGCGTCTCGGGACTTCGCGAAGGGAGAATACCAAAGTCCGATATTTCAACTCGCGAGGTCCCGAGTAGCGAGAAGCGCGAGCACCCGGGCTCATAGAAGTGCCGAGAAGATCGGAGCCGTCAGATCCAGAGGGACACGTGGTGCATGATTAGGCTCCCCGCCTTCTCGCCCATCGCGGTTTCAACGCGCAAAAAGAAGTTCCATCACGTCCCGATACGCGAAGAAGCGAGAGCATTCAGGGTCTGGGGCCCGCCGCAGCATCGGATGAGTTCAGAACCGTCGGATTTGAAGGGCACGTGGCACCAGAGCAAGCTGTCTCGGCATATCGCTCATCGCGATTCCGAGGAGCAAGGAGCAGCCCTTACAGACTCGCGAACGTCGAAAAGCGCCATGGGAACAGGCACAGGGTCACAATCCGCGGTCACTGAAGAAAGAAAAGAGTTGCGCGGAAGGGGCCAAAGGCGCCGAGTTTCAGAGAGGCCCGTCAAAACCTCCAGTTGTCATCGGACCGGACCTCGATCCAGGTCTTCGTTTGGAATAAATGAAAGCAAGAAGAGGTGGTTGAAACCTCTCTTCATTCATTAATTGTGGAGTATGGAGGGTCTGGTGAGCGGTCCGCTCGAGAGGGTCCTGTGTACCCTTTCTTGTAGAAAAGCCATGTCGAGTCTTCGACTAGCCGGAGGAGGTTTGCACACGCTAAAACAACATTTACTGGCTTAGCTACTTCCCCTGCAGGAGCCATGCGCAGTTAATGGGGTGTCCGACAGAGAACATCAGTATGAGTTTGACTGAAGGGACGTCAAGCCTTGGGCCACTGGGCACACCTCTGTTAGGCGAATTTTCCTGAGTATATAAACTCAGTCTTTGTATTTTGTAAAGTATCGATGGTAGAGCGAAGCTCCCGATTGTAAAGTTTTAATATGTTATCTTAGCTCTGGTTATGCATTTGTATGTAAGATTTCTTGTTTAATTGCAGACAGTCTTTTTTTACCCGTCTAAGTTTTCATCTTACACTACGAGAATTCGTGATCGACTGATTCGCACGAATTGTGGCATTCATGTTATGATAAAGGGTTTATTGTGACATTAATGTTCTCTCTGGTTTTCTGCGTCTGAGCATAAGAAGATCTTGCGTTTAAGATGTCTTCTTCTACAGGCTGTTAGGAACCTGATGTTTGTAACAGACCATTGCATCTTTCTGATACAAGTCTTCCCCCTACTCACCCTTACTACAACTCACTGTCTGAAGTTATCTAAGACCTCACGTGCTCATACATGCCTAGCCTAGTTTCAGAGTTGGAACCACATCGTTTGAGTTAAATCTCCATTTGATCACCCAATTAAACAAACCGTGACATTAAACTGATGGGTGTCGGGCTCTGCTCCTGCAAGCAATCCAGGGGTGACTTCCGATGCTAACAAGGGGCATGACAGGGAATGCTGTAAAGGTAGTCACGGCCAAGAGGATGGAGGCCATCTTCCAGATAGATGAGATAGTATACGCAGCAGAATGCAGGATTGTAACATGTATGGATGAACAGGGCAAGGTTCACTACACCCCAGAGATCAAAGAAATCCTTGACAGGCACCACAAGGTGTTTGGGCCTATTCCTCCAGGGATACCACCAGATAGGAGGTTTGAGCATATTATTGAGCTAGAGGAAGGGGCCAAACCAGTCATTACCACGCCATACAGACATCCCAAGAAGTACAAAGATGAGATAGAGAAGGCCATCAAGGAACTTCTGGACATGGGGCACATCAGGCCCAGCACTAGCCCTTTTGCTTCTTCAGTAGTGTTGGTGAAGAAGAAAGATGGCACTATGAGGATGTGCATTGACTTCAGGGCCTTGAATAAAAAGACCATCAAAAACAGGTACCCGATACCAAGGATTGATGAGCTGTTGGACGAATTGCATGGGGCCATCTACTTCACTAAGATTGACCTTCGTTCTGGTTATCATTAGATCAAGATGAGGGAGGAAGACATCTCAAAAACAACTTTTAGATGTCATTACGACCATTATGAGTTTTTGGTGATGCCCTTTGGGTTAACCAACGCCCCGGCTACGTTTCAATCATGTATGAACCATGTGTTCAACAAACATCTAAGGAAACACTTGTTGGTATTTTTTGATGACTTGCTTATCTACAGCAAGACGTGGGAGGAGCATCTCAGGCATGTGGATAAGATTTTGTCAATCATGGAGGAACAATTAACGTATGCTCAGGAGTCCAAATGCGAGTTTGGAATGACAGAGGTCCTCTATTTAGGACACATCATCGAGGCAAAGGGGGTACAGGTACATCAGGAGAAAATACAAGCCATCATGAAATGGCCTACTCCTAAGACACTCACAAAATTGAGAGGATTTTTGGGCATGTGCACGTATTACAGGAAATTTGTCAAAGGATTTTCTCAGCTGTGTGCACCCTTGACCGATTTGACTAAGAAAGGAGCCTTCAAGTGGGATGAGGAGGCTCAAATAACGATGGACAAGATGAAGTGATGAGTACGTGCCCAGTCTTAGCCCTTCCATATTTCAGCCTCCCTTTTACCTTGGAGTGTGATGCCTCCGGGGAAGGAATAAGGGCCATATTGATGCAGAAGAGGCACCCTCTTGCCTATGAGAGTCGGAAACTCAGGGGTCCCGAGCTACTCTACAACATTTATGAGAAAGAAATGCTGGCTATCAGGCATGCACTAGCCAAATTCCGGCAATACTTGGTAGGTGCCCGGTTTGTGGTCAAGTCAGATCATAACAGTCTCAAATATCTATTGGAGCAGAAGGATTTGAATGAGAGGCAATAGAGATGGGTAAGCAGAATACAGGCCTACGACTTTGACATTGAATTTGTCAAAGGGAAGAACAATGTGGTGGCTGATGCGTTATCCAGGAAGCCATCCATCTTTGCCATGACAGGGGTATCAGTTGACTGGAAAGACCATCTCGTGATGGAGTATGCAAAGGATCAGTTCGCATGCCAGCTATTGGATGGGCAGGTACAAGATGATAATTTCAAGGTTATGAATGACCTCATCTACTATAAGGACTGAATCTTTTTGGTTCCTGAATCGGCCTTCAAGGCTAAGATATTGCAGGCGTACCATGACTCACCAATGGCAGGACATCAGGGGATCAGCAAGACGTACAAGCAAGTGAGAGAAAGGTTCTCATGGAAGGGCCTCAAGGAGGATGTGATTAAGCACGTCAAGGAGTGTACTACATGTTAGGAGAACAAGGATGAGCACACGCACCCAGCAGGACTACTACAACCCTTACCCATTCCAGAGCACAAGTGGGAGAGCATATCCATGGATTTCATCACCGGGTTGCCAAAGACACAAGGGAAGGACTGCATTTTTGTAGTAGTGGACAGGTTGACAAAGTTCGCACACTTCTTCACCATAGCTATTGACTTCAGTGCAGCACAGGTGGCCGAACTGTTCTTTAGGGAGATTTTTAGGTTGCACGGCCTACCCAAGACCATTGTCAGCGACAGGGATAGCAGGTTCATGAGTACATTCTGGCAGGAATTATTCAGATTGGTTGGTACGGCTTTGACCCCTAGCACCAGCTATCACCCCCAGACGAACGGACAGACAAAGATAGTCAACAAGTGGGTGGAAGGCTACCTCAGAAATTATGTGGTGGGACAACAGAAAGCGTGGGCCAGATGGTTGCACTTAGGAGAGTACTGCTACAACACCACCCAACATACGTCCATAGGCATGTCACCATTCAAGGCCTTGTATGGGTACGATCCTTTATCTTTTGGGGAGATTGCTTTCGGTGACAGCAGGACACCTATGGTACAGGATTGGATACAGCAGAGCCAAGACATTCTCAGGGAGTTGAAGGATCATCTATAGAGAGCACAGAACCAGCAAAAGGTCCAAGCAGACAAGCACAGAGTTGATCGTACTTTTGAGGTTGGTGACCTGGTCTACCTAAGGCTCCAACCGTACAGGCAGGCTTCCATAAAAAGGAGCGGAGCAGATAAACTACAGCCATGTTTCTTTGGGCCCTACAGAGTCAGCAGGAAGATAGGGGCCGTAGCCTACGAGCTGGAACTTCCACAGGGCTGCAAAATACACGTCTTCCATGTCTCCTGCCTTAAGAAAGCCCTCAGCCAACACATCAGAGCCATTGAGGTATTACCTCCCATGGATGAGGAGGGACAACTTGTTTTGATTCCAGAGGAGATATTAGAGGTCCGAGAGAAGAGGCTCAGAAACCAAAGCATCAAGGAGTACCTGATCAGATGGAAGGATTTAGCCATTGAGGATGTCACATGGGAAAAGGAGCACGTGTTAAGAGAAACAGGTTTGGAATTGCTTGAGGACAATCAATTTCAAGCAGGGGAGACTGTAATGTCCCCCACCTCTTGATAAAGAGGTGATGAGGAGACTTAGTGGCTTGGGCATCCCCACTAGGTCATAGTCTCACACTGAGGGGGAAAGTCAACTAGACTAAGGTTATATTCTTAAGTTGACTTAAAAAAAAAGGTTAAAAGGAATAAAAGATAACTCAATTAAAGAATAGAAGTTAACCCTGGGATTTAATCTAACTCAACTGAGGAATAGAAGGAAAAGTATAAATAGAAGGCTGGGGCGCATCTATTATTCATTCTGGATTTGGTATATTGCTTGTTATTGCTCTTGAGCATACAGTTTGGGGGTTTTGCTGTACAAACCATTATGAGCAACTCAATGGTGAAAGACCCACTCACCTTGTTCCACAGCTTGGTCTTGGGGATGAAAGACTACTCCACACCATTCTACACTCAGCATATTTCCACCTAGCGATTCAGAAGATAGCAGGGCTGTATTGTTCTTGAGTTTCCAGCAAGGGTGCACCATCACCTAGAGAAGGGTTCGATCCAGCTGATCAGGAGAGCCTTTGGCCATTCCGTCACTTGGGTTTTACTTGCAGGGGCACAACCATCATTTTGAAGGTTTTTCTGGAGAGTTATCACCTTCA
The DNA here is from genome assembly GCA_032191745.1 of Picea mariana. Taxonomy (NCBI): domain Eukaryota; kingdom Viridiplantae; phylum Streptophyta; class Pinopsida; order Pinales; family Pinaceae; genus Picea; species Picea mariana. The sequence goes on from JASDQU010261817.1 coordinate 14,584, forward strand.
GATATTTAGCTTCAGATTGGGACGACTTGGAGACAAAGGGGACATCCTATGATTCAGTAAATCTCAGATCTAGAGAGCTTCACCTAGAATCTGAGTCTTAAACTTCTCCTACAGGGTTTTCATAGCCCGATCTACATTCCTGGGAAGTTTCAGGGCATTTGGAGACATTTCTCATCAGGGTCGAACCACCTAGGGTTTCAGGCATCCAGGAGGGTGCAACTTCATTAGAGGATTCAGGGTTTGGAGGAGTTTTCCTTAGCCTTTCGACTTGAGATTTCAGGAGGGTGTTCCTATCACCCAGATCTATTAGTTGGCAGAGTTTGGGCTCATTTGGAGTCTTCTTGCAGTTGGGCCAAGTTATTGAGGGTTTCAACCTTCTAGTGGAGCATGGAATCTTCCAGCTTGAGGAATAGGCATTCAGATCTACTTGTATTGGTCTTCATCTCTCATTCAGCCTTTGGAGGCTTATTTTGTATCGGCAGAGCATTTTGTAGCAACTCGTATTTCTTATGTATTGGGCCATCTGAAGATTATTCCAGATCTGCCCTCTATTGTATTGGTTCCATGCTTCTTATAATAAAAGGTCAGATCTTTGCTTGTGTTTCTATATCTTGAATGTATTGTGATCTTTCATGTGTTGGATGAATCTTGTGTGAACACACTTAATAACTGGACAACTCAATAAGTCACCTGCACATCATACACAACAGAGGTAGTTAGTGGTTTCAAGCGAAAAAATTGGCTTGGGATTGTTATCCCCGATATCTAGGGATAACTAGATCATGTCTCGAGGCCCACATGGTCCTAGACATGGAGTACCGAGAGCAGGAGCGACCTGAGCATGGTCCTGGAGGACCCATCCTCTTCTTCTCAGCCAACTTTGTCCTGCCAGCAGTACCAGCCTCCATCACTACCGGCCTGGGCTTGTATCAAAGAAGGCTCTTGCTCCATGAGGTAATTGGTCCGAGGTATCATGGTATGTGTCATATTTGATCATTATAACCT
>JASDQU010261819.1:2680-13442 GCA_032191745.1 Picea mariana
ATTTACGGATGAACTAGAATGAATTTTCAAAATTCAAAAGAGGTTATTATCAAGCATGGACCCAAGAAAATTAACCTTGTTCATTTTTCACACAGGTGTCACGGATTTGGGATATTCAAAGGAATCTTGGAGCCATATTTTTCAGTTATGATTTCTTGTTCGAGACATGTTTTTGTGACACGTATTCCGTCCAGCTGGAGATGAATTTCAAGAAACCGAGAGAGACTCTTCTTTTGAACGAGCTTATCTACAAAAATCGTTTTCATATTTTACACAACTGTTACGGTTTGAGAATTACAAGTGGCTTTTTAAAGCCTATTTTTTCTCCTGAAAAGCAGGAGATCAGTTAAAACATGTCATGTTCTATTTGTAACTGTTCCTATTTTGGGAAAGGGGTTGGAGTTCGAAATTGTGAGCTGGAAAGGGGCCTTTAGTGCTGTATATTTCATTGTAAAAGAGTARWGAAAGGGGGGACTTTCAACCAGGAAGGCGAAGGGACTGTGTGTAAATTTCTCAGAATGTCCTTATGAATTAATACAGTAGTACAGTGCTTTTGACAGTCGAGATTCATCACGGTATATTCTTTAGTGTGTTTTCCTTCAGTTCACATTCACTTCACTTCTATTGTTTCTTTTAAGCATAGCTAAGAGTACATGACCAAAATTCATCCTTGATAGATGCTCCTTTCATATGGTTAATGCAGTTGTCGTGTATAATGATTGCAGGTCCAGAATTCACTCTCTGTCAAGTGCTCTGTTCATTGTAGTCAACCTTACGTTATTTCTTCTAAAGTTACAATTGAGAATTCATCTTTGTTTGATGCTCTCATTTGTAATGGGCTTTTGTCTTTTCTGTCTTGCCATCATCTGAATACTATTTATTGCTGAAGGATATGCTTACTTTGCCTTAGTTCCCTCAGGAGTACATTAGCTATATTAATATTCATAGTATATCTCAGGATTTGACCCTATTGCCCAATGTTTTCTTCCTCTTGTTTGTCCTACCAACCCTTTTAAAAACCTAAACAAACCTGTCCTATTGCAGAATTTGACCTCTGTGTGCTCATTGCCAAATCTTTTTGAGTATTTTCAGTCTTTACATGTTTGAGAGAGCCCTCTCTGGTTGGAAGGGTCAGAATCCAACGTAAAGTTGGTTTGTAGGTTACCTTGGCATTTCTTTGATGCAGCCTAAATAAATTATCGAGTGCTAACAGTAGGATCAAATATGCTTTATGGACAGACCATATCACAACCAAGACTTCCACAGGGAAAGCCTCGTTTGAGTTGGTGTATGGATTGGAAGCCAAATTGCTCATCAACCTTTAGATTCCCACCCTCTAGTTTGCACAACAATATATGACTGATAATGATGCTTTGCAAGGAAGAATTGGCTAATTCATAGAACTGGACGAATCTAGGAGGAATGCTTTGGATCAAATGGCGCGGAACGAAGAGAAGATTAAGGGAACGTTTGATCACAAGGCAAGACAAAGGAACTTCAAGGAGGGCGACCATGTATTGATGTGGAACAAGAGGAAGGAGAAACCAGGAATGCACAAGTTTGACAGCTTATGGATTGGGCCCTACCGAATCGAGAGTGAGGCTGGTACTAACTCCTTTATCTTAACCACACCTGAGGGAGAGAAGATATCGTTACCTGTTGTGGATGCTCTTGCTGATTTTTGGATGGAATTTCTGCAATTAGGGTTTTATTTCATGGTATCTTGGTGAAGTAAGTGAAATTTCTGCAATTTTATCTTCATGCTATTAATGTTTCATGGTAACTTTACTTTTCCATGCTAGTTGTGTTGCTTGGTGAAACCCTAAGAGAGGAGCATAAGTGCTTCCTCCTCTCACAAGGTTAATTTTGTCCAAAATTTGTTAAGAAATCCTTGCTAGGGTTAGATTCCTAAAGCCCTAAAGTGTTAGCACTTTAGGATTTTAGCCCTAGACTTCTTGATTTTGACCTAGTTGAAGCTACAAGAAGGGAGAAAAGGTTTCTAGGGCCTAAAAGTCCTTGCACCCTTGAAATCCTTCTCCTCAAGGCTCAACTTCTAAGGCCCTATTGTGATAGCACCTTAGAGATTGAGTCCTACCTCTTGGTTTCAACTAGATCAAGTTCCAAGTTTAGTTGCATTTGCTGTTATAAGACTCCATAACCCTTAAAGGCACTGGTTTAAAGCTCTCTTGTGGTGAAATTGATCAACAAACACTCTCTTTCAACTCTCTTAAGCTCTCTAATAATTTTACTAACATTAATATTGACTAACTTACTAGTAAACTCGCTGCTGTTGCAAAAATTTTCTACAACCACCTGATAACACCTCAATTTGCTGCATACACTCTTGTAAAGGTGGTCTAACATATTCATAAATTGCATCTAACAATTGGATATTGTTCTAGTGGATTTGTGCTAAGTTTCCATTGTCAATTGTTGCATTTTTGATCAATATTTGTTGCTGCTGTTATAACTTATTCACTGCTGTTGCACTACTGTTAATTGCTACAAATTCATAACATCCATAACAAATTTTCATGTCTAGTGTCTTTAAGAGGCATTTGTTGCTTGGAAATAATCATATATATGCTATAAAGTGTTCTTGTTCCAGGCAGGTACTTAAACAACCTTATACCTCTTATCTTTCCTTGACCTAGACCTTTTATTCGGTGATCAAGAGAGGAGGTGGTAGGCTTGGCTACTATACTTGCTACTTCGATCCCTTGAGGTCACCAAGGAAGCCTCCCTTGTGGTAGACCTCTTCCATCACTAAAACGAGGGAAGTTGTAATGATCCCAATCCAAATTTTTTGCTTGGAATCACTAACTACCATTGATTTGTTGATGTGCAGGTGTTATTGAGTTATTAAATGCAGTTATACCAGATTCATCGAACACATGAAGATCATAACACATTCAAGATATAAAACATAAGCATAAATATGACCTTTATTATAGAATCATGAATCAAATACAATAGAATGAGCAGATCTGGAATAATCTTCAGATGGCTCTAATGCAAGACAAGTATGAGCTGCTACAAAATGCTCCCGCTGATACAAACAAGCCTCCCAAAGGCTGAATAAGATATGAAGAATGATACATGCAGAAATGAATGCCAATTTACCCCAGCTGGAGAGTGCCACGCTCCACTAGAAGGCTGAAACCCTCAATAAATCGGCCCAACTGAAGGAAGGCTCCAAATGAGTCCAAACTCGGCCAGAAGATAGATCGGGATGATAGGATCACCCTCCTGCAATCTCAAGCCCAACGTCCAAGGCAAACCCCTCCAAACTCTGAATCTTCTGCTGAGGCTGCGCCCTCTTGGATGGCTGAAACCCTAGGTGATTCGGCCCTGATGAGAAAAGCCTCCAAATGCCCTGAAACTCTCCCAGAATGTAGATCGGGCTAAGAGAGCCCTGTGGGTGAAGTTTCAGGCCCAGATCTCCAACGGATCTCTCTAGATCTGAGAAATACAAAATGGTGGGACGTCCTCCTTGTCTCCAAATCGTCCTAGTCTGAATCTAAATGTCTGTTGGTGATAACTCTTCAGAAAAGCACTCAAAATGATGGTGGAGCACCTGCAAGTAAAACCCAACTGATGAAATGCCCAACGCTCCTCCTGATTGGCTAGATCGAACCCTTCTCTCCAAAATGGTGCGCCCTTGCTGAAACTCCTCAAAACAGTACGRCCCTGTTATCTTTAGAAGCACTAGGAAGAGATATGCTGAGAATAGAATGGTGTGGAGGAATCTCTCATCCCCGAGACCAAGCTGTGGAACAAGGTGAGTGGATATTTCACCACTGAGTTGCTCACAAGGGTTTGTACAGCAAAACCCTCAAACTGAATGCTCAAGAGCAATAACAAGCAATATGTCAAATCCAGAATGCCCAATAGGTGCGCCCTAGCCTTTTACTTATACTTTTCCTTCTAATCCTCTGTTGAGTTAAGTTAACTCCCAGGGTTAACTTCTATTCTTCTGTTGAGTTATTTTTTCCTCCTTTTATCCTTTCCCTTTCTCAAGTCAACTTACAAATATAACTTTAATCTAGTTGACCTCCATTTTCAATGTGAGACTATGACCTAGTGGGGGTGCCCAGGCCACTGAGTCTCCTCATCACCTCCCTAAGAGGTGGGGACATTACAGAAGTTCTTACTAGGGTGACAATGGTACGATCTTATGTAGTTACGCAAGATTTGTGGTACTCGTGGTGGGCTTTGCACAAGTACAAATCTTGCGATAGCACTTTTGACATATAGATTGGAATCCAAAGGACTCTGCTAAAACCCCTACTCATCCAAGTACCTGCCAATTTCAATGTACCATGCCTTGCGTGCTTGCTTCAGGACATATAGAGTTTCTTCAGTTTGCACACAAGATGATCCTTCTTTAAAAACTGAAAAGCCTATGATTGATACATGTAGAATTCTTACTCCAAATCTCCATTGAGGAAGGCACTCTTCATGTCCATATCAAGGACCTTCTAGAATCTAGCCAAACTGTGTTGCCATGGCTAGAACTAATCTTATGATGCTCATCTATGTTGTAGAAGAGGTCTCCTCATTATCGATGCCCTCTTGTTGTGAGAACCTTTTTGCAATCAATTGTGCCTTGTACTTGTTGAGTGTGTCATCTACCTTGTACTTGACCTTGTACACCCATTTGTAGCCAATGGGTTTTTTCCCTGGTGGAAGATATGTGAGATCCCAAGTTATATTTTTCATTAGACTCTCATGTTCAATTGCGATGGCCTTTACCCATTCAGTTTTCCCTATTGCCTCTTGAAACATCAGTGTCTCATAAGCTCCCTAAATATCGGCCATCAGAGCAAAGTTGATTGTGTTAGGTTTCTTGCTTGCTCTTCCCTCATGAGGATCTTCCCTTGACCACTTGAACATCTCTAGCGGTACTATGCCACCACTTTGGTCTCTTCTTGAGATATGCCTCATCCAAATCAGTGTTGTCACCATGCTCTAGGCTACCTATACCCGTGCCGTTCAAATGCTGATTTGTTTGCTTGCATCAGAGTCTAGAAACTGTTGGATTACTGAGAGGGGGGATGAATTAGTAATAGAGCAATGTCAATTCCTTTTTAACCACAACATATAAATGTTGTTTATCTTTATTATCAATTTACCAATATCATTCAACAAGTGCAGTATAAATAACCATGAACAATGAGCAATCACACACATACATAGTACACCAATATTTTTATGTGGAAATCCAATGCGGGAGAAAACCACGTAATGCTTTTTCTTATATGTCTTTAAGAATTACATTCATTGGGAGCACCAACTTCCTTTGTTTTTCAGCTGCAATTGGAAGGAGGCTCCGACCCCCTATATTTTCAGGCTACAACCTGAGGGAAGCTCCAACTCCCCAATTCTCTGGCTCCAACTAGAAGGAGGCTACAACCCCCTTTGTTCTCTGGCTACCACTGGAAGGTGGCTACAACCACCTATCCTTGCCCCGTCCTGCCGCCCAGAAATATAAGTGTTAAATAAATGAACTACTACCACATTGTCACTGTGAGATATACCACTGTAACCTGTACCAATCTATGCCAACTGTTGCCTCCTTATACACACCTGAGAGACGTGGAAGGAATCTTCAATCCACTCGGTGTGTCCTTGGGGGCAAGTGAGAATTAAGGTGCTGTCACCTAATCCTCAACTCCTCCGTCTAGGCCAACTCCTAGCGAAGCCAAGGGGGGTAGTCCCTAACAAATATACTAAGGCTTGAAACTAGTCTAAGTACAAAAATTGAATCTAGGAGTTTAACTGATTAACCAATATAAAGCAAAATTATACTAAAGCATACACAGATCAATTATTCACCACAAGATACATAAAACATATACTTGCATAAAAGGATACTTAAGACAAAAGTTAGATGCAAGTAAAATCAAATTGCTTCAAAGTAAATGACTGAAATAAAGCGTTTTAAGCATATGGCTTTGCAAATGTATAAATGAGACCAGTGCCTTAAAGGTATCGTGGGGAATGTAGATCGTGTCTTTTATTAAGGTTTATTGATGGTAGGTTAATGAGATAAATTTTATTTGCATGGAAAATAAAGTGTTTTTCTAAACTAGATTTGGTCCTTCAAAAAAAGTACCTAAAGTTGAGGTTGAGCTTGCCGAATATCCAACAAGGAGATCCCTATGATTTTGCACACAAGCTCAAGAGAATGTGGGAGATCCGATAGGGAGAACCTAGATCTCAAAGTTCCCACCAGATATCTTACACAGACTCTCTTACGTTTCCACTAAAGCAAAGTTCCCTTTAGGATTTCCCTAATTAATCTTTCACCACTGACCAACCTAGTATGTATGAAACTTACTCCCAGAAGATCGAGACAAGCTCGCAACTGAAAGGGTCAGGAACCGCACTGGGAGCTGAGGGGAGTTGTTTATTTTAAACAAGAAAACAAAGTATTGAATGTAATGTCCCCATTTTGGGACATTATAACATTACAACATTTCAGATTGTTATGCCTACCCGAGTAGCCAGATAGGGGTGACAGAGAGCTTGGGAGATATTGAGGGGTGTATTTGGGCCAGACTTGTATCGTTCATCGTCAGGATCCATTTCGTAGAGCTGGGCTTTGGTTTCGTTGCATTCCGACGATTTCCGTGATTTTGAGTTATTATGGGTCATATCTTAATTAAATTCACCAAGAAGGTCATAATGGGCATATTACTTGGAGAAACCTCTTAGTGTAATAACTCATCGGAATTGGGAGGAAGAGCATTACAGGATAAGATGATGAGAAGTGACTTTCAGTGGTCGGGGAAGCCATCATGATATATAAATCACTTTTTAGAGGTAAAATGGTTAATTAATTAAGTGATTTAACCAATGAATAATAAAATAAAGTAAAAGTCACTTGGAGGGAAAAGGTCAACAATGAATTAGGGTTTCAGGAAGCTATAAAGGAAGGGTAAAGCAACCTAATTCATTATGTTATGCTATGATTTGATGTTGAGATATTTCCAGAGGAGGAGGAAATCGACCCCTTTGTTGTTTTGTGGATTTCTGGAGGAAACCACCACCCTTGATCGGTTTCAGTGTTGAGAGACACACCCTAGCCTATCGAAGATACCATCCAGGTATTTCACTGTGCATTATGAAGATTTTACAGGTCCTATCAGCTTGCCTACTGGGTCTGTCTTTGACACAATTAGGCTCTAAGTTTCAACTGCCAGGTAAAGTATTTTCTGCTGTTTTATAACAACCAATAGTCCAAATGTTTCTTGCTGATTTGTTACGGTTATACTTGCGATTTTGGGTGCTCTAGCATGTAGTTTTAGTGTCTAGATGTTAGCACATGCATACCAAAATAAATACAACACACCTATAGATCTTTACAACTGAAAATAAAGAGATCTAAGAGACTAATCAATGCATTTGTGTACACAGGTATTTTTGGTCAACATGACCCTGGATAAAACCCCCCGGGGGAAAACCAGTTTGGAATATGTATGTATATATGAGGAAAGCAGAAGAAGGAATACAACAAGTACAATAAATGATGGAACTTGATACAATAGCAACTCGATCTGAGTTGATATACAAGCCCAAAACCAACAAGTGTGCCCCACAAACAAGCTGTTGAATCCACTGAATCTGCTCCAACTGCTAACTGTGAGCTCAGATCTGGAAACCCCTCCACAGTAATGAAGCTCTGCTGAATGGCTTTCTTCTGCAATTGATCTCACTGCAATCTGATGGCTAGAAGTCCCTCAACAACTGATGCGCCCCAATCTGGCAATGCACCCTCCATAGAAGTAGAACCTCTCCAGTAAATAGATGAAGCAAGTAGCTAGTAGCCTCCCTCCATGAAAGCTAGCGCCCAAGTTCAAGCATCCTCAAAAAACTGACCTCATGCTCATCCTCCAAGAGCTCCTCTCACAATGAACAAATGAGTGAATGAACAATGCGCCCTCCTTCACCCTTTGCACCCCTCTTTGACATCCAAAAGGAAACCTAGAATATGAACGGTGGAGATCATCTCATCTCCCATCTAATCGATGGTTGAGATCACCCCATAAATATCTAAATCACAAACCCACTTTGGGTTAAGTTTCCTAAGTCAACTTTATGTCTCTAATTCACCCCTTTGTGAATTAATAGTCACTTTTAGGCCAAAATGACTAAATTTCACTTTAGACAAAGACAAAGTGAAATTAGACAAAAGTACAAGGTACAAAGTGTAATGTCCTTCCCTCATGTGCTAAGGAGGTCATAAGCACATGGGGGAACACCTCCCAAGGTACAAAACTCAACACTCCCTCTTACCGAGGAAGGTGTTCCTCACCAAGCCCATCTTGTCTCTGAAATAGACATACTTGCCCCGTGGCAGGGCCTTGGTGAGAATATCTGCAACCTGGTCATCTGTAGATACATACTGCAACTGAACTGCCCCTCTTTGAACCCAGTCATGAATGAAGTGGTACCCTATCTCAATATGCTTCGACCGGTCATGAAACATTGGATTCTCAGAGAATTTTATGCAACTCTGATTATCACAGTGAATGACAGTCGGTGACATCTCCTGACCAAATAAACCAACCAGCATCTTATGAAGCCAAATGGCCTCGCAACTGGCCTGACTGGCCGCCATATACTCTGCCTCGGTCGAACTCAAAGCAATTGACTTCTGCTTCCGGCTGAACCAGGAAAGAAGTCCTGACCCCAAACTAAAGCAGCACCCTGAGGTGCTTTTCTTGTCAGCAGTGCATCCTGCCCAGTCTGAATCTGTGTAGCCAACCAAATTGACTCCATCTCCCCTGACATAGTCTAGGCCATAGTCCAATGTCCCAACAACATATCTCAAGACCTGTTTTGCCCCAACCATGTGAACACTCCTCGGCTCAACCATGTAATGGCTGAGTGTGTTCACGGCAAAACATGTATCTGGTCTGGTGTTAACCAGATACATGAGTGAACCGATCAACTGCCTGTATACTGTGGCATCCACCAACTGGCTATCTGAAGCACTAAGCTTCTTCCNACTCCATCTCCCCTGACATAGTCTAGGCCATAGTCCAATGTCCCAACAACATATCTCAAGACCTGTTTTTCCCCAACCATGTAAACACTCCTCGGCTCAACCATGTAATGGCTGAGTGTGCTCACGGCAAAACATGTATCTGGTCTGGTGTTAACCAGATACATGAGTGAACCGATCAACTGCCTGTATACTGTGGCATCCACCAACTGGCTATCTGAAGCACTAAGCTTCTTCCAGTTGGTGATCATAGGTGTAGACATAGGTCTGTAGTCCTCCATCTGAAATCTGCTCAAAATATCTACTGCATACTTCCCCTGCTCGAGAAATATATGACCCTCCTCTTGCCATACCTCCATACCTAGAAAGTAGTGCATCAATCCGATATCACTCATCTCAAACTCTGATGCAAGTCCAAGCATGCACTCAGCTATGAGATCCTCGACTCCAGTGATGAATAAATCATCCACATACAAAATGAGAATGAGCGTGTCCTCACCCCTAATGATGAAATAGAGGTTTGGATCAACATCGCTCTTCTCGAAGCTCATCTGAAGCAAATAAGTATCAATGCGTGAATACCAAGCTCGGGGAGCTTGCTTCAGACCATATAGTGCCTTCCTCAGAAGACACACGTGAGTCTCCCTGTCACTCACCTCAAACCCCTGTGGTTGCTCTATGTACACCTCCTCCTCAATAAAGCTGTTCAGAAATGTGGTTTTCACATCCATCTGATGAATGCGCCAACCCATCTCTGCTGCTATGGCAATGATACTCCTGATAGAAGTGTATCTCGCAACTGGTGCGAAAGTCTCATCATAATCGACTCCCTCAATCTGTGAGAATCCCCGTGTCACAAAACGGGCCTTGTGTTTCTCCACGTTGCCATCTGCAACAATATTGGTCTTGTATAACCACCTGGAAGTCACAATTGACTTCCCCACTGGCCTCAGAACCACATCCCAGACATCATTGCGCACAATGGAGTCATACTCCTCGATCATGGCCTCTCTCCAGACCTGAGGGTCCACTGCCTGCGCAAAAGTCTGTGGCTCAGTATCCTTGATACTCGTCACTAGTGCCAAATATGCTCCCAATCTGACTGGTGGCTGGCTCTTTCTGATCTGGTTCTTGGGCTCCCCTACAATCTCCCTGGCCTCCTTTAGGGTCTCCTGAAACCATCTAGGTCTCCTCTTCCCTGAAGCGGTCAACGAAGAAGTAAGGTCTCTCTGCCCAAGAGTGACTGCCTCAGGACTCGTCTCAACACTTTGAGATCCTGAAGTCTGTACTCCCTCTGAAGTCTGTGCCCCATCTAACTGAAACTGCTCTGACTGTGACCCTGAAGCTGTGCATGGTGACCCTGTCACCCCTGATACTGGTGTACTTGACGTCTGAGGCTGTGCTCCCTCTGAGACTGCAACTGGCAACTCTGCATCATCCTCAACTCCAATTCTCGACTCAAGAGATCTCGCAAAAGCCCTATCCTCCTCAAATCTGACATTTGTGCTCACCACCACTTTCCCAAGTGGCGGAATGTAGATGCGATAGGCTTTCGACACCTTTGAGTATCCAACTAGAATCCCCTGCTGGGCTGTGGGGTCTAGCTTTGTCCTCCTCTCCGAGGGGACATGAGAGAAAGTCAAGCACCCAAATATCCTGATGTGCTCGACATCGGGCCTCCTATCAGTGAAGGCCTCCTCAGGAGTCATCTTCCCCAAAATCCTATGGGGGCTCCTATTCTGCAGGTAA
>JASDQU010261822.1:4045-17033 GCA_032191745.1 Picea mariana
GACATGGAATACACTTGGAAATCATCTTATGCTTGAGTTTTTGGCATGGTGATCTTTGGAATTTGTAAAAAAGTAATGGTGGTTGCCACCCTAGCATGATGTGACCATTAGTTAATGCATTTTGTTGATACAACATGAGATTGGAATATTTATTCTTTGTACAAGGTTCCTAATTTCTATGTTTGCAGGTCTGTGGTTTCAAATAAAAAAATTAGTCATCCTATTTATTTGTTATACCATTCTATACATACATTTGATGAGTTTATTTCATCACTCCTTGACAAATGTGATGCAATTTATTTTAAAAAAAAGGGGGTGTTCAATTTTTATACACATATGGTATACCTATCATATTCACATCCTTTATTACATGTATGACTCCTAACACATATTGTATGAGTTATGCAATAGGAATGGTATCATCCTTGATGTTGTAATTGTAATGAATTTCAAAGTTTTATATAGTAAATGTTTGGAGGTTTTAGTGTATATGAGATAAATAATGTTCCTTCAGTGCAGACAATTCAAAAGAGTTATGGGTATTTAATGAAAAAAGGGGAAACATGTATGGCATGCGAAGATTGTGTGACATGGAATACACTTGGAAATCATCTTATGCTTGAGTTTTTGGCATGGTGATCTTTGGAATTTGTAAAAAAGCAATGGTGGTTGCCACCCTAGCATGATGTGACCATTAGTTAATGCATTATCCTTCTTTTGGGTTACCACCTCGGAGGTTTTTGAATTTGATTTATTTTTATTTTGAGGAAGGGTTTGGGCATTGATTTGTAACTACTACAACTATCTCAAAATTCAAATAAAGACCACACATTTCAAGGTACCAGGGTTTCGACTCCCTTTTGTTTAATATTCTTCTTTGTTAAATAGTTTACTCGTGGCTCTGTGAATGATGTATTGTGCTTGTCAATTTGATTTTTTTCATGTTATAACTATGGAAATATGAAGAATGGTACTCTTGGTTGAATGAAAATATATGAGTTTTTAAAGTCTGAATAGTTGAAGTCGAAAAGTAGTTTGATGTAGAAAAGTAGTTTATGGTTGTTGAGATTTATGTGTTTTATTTCTACCTATTATCTCTCTGTTTGGGATATGAGTATCTCATATTCTTTGTTTTGTAGCTCACTGTTTAGTTTTTTTCAACCATTATATTTGTATCGTCAAGAATGGTTTTTTATTCATACATAGAGTTGGTCAAGAATGGTTTTTTATTCATTTTAATTTTGGGTTTGTATTTCTTTCATGCATTGCGAAAGAGAAAAAAAATAATGCTCCTGGTTAATGAAGGAATGCATGAATTCATGTTTTATTGATTGAATGATAAATGGGTTCCAACCATCTATTCTCACGTGCTCTGTGTGATTTGTTTTTCCATCTGCAAGGCCTAGTAATACTAGTCCCGTGTTACATACATTTCTCTTCGCTTGTTCAAACTTGGTCTTCAAGCTTATGAATCAAGTTGTTTCACTATGGTCACATGAAAGGGGTTGCATACAAACTATGATTAATCGACTCATCGAAAACTCAAGAGACCCACAAACATATGCATAGCATTCAACGAATGAAGTTGAGAAGACGAGTTTGATTACGAACTGGGTTTGTAATCCCTACAAGACTTAATCCAAACCCAACCGAGTTTAAAAAGGGAATTTTGGATTTAAGTCCTCGATGTGTTTAAGGCTCATTTATGTCATGATATTTCAATGCATTTGATACATATTTTGATAAATATTTTGGATAAACTAGATGTTGTTGCAAACTTAATTTTCCCAGTTTTGATTTGGATCTTTCTTGGTGGATTAAGCCTGGGTTATGGTGAAGTGGAACTTTGGGAATTTTGAATTTATGATGAAGTTAGCATAATGATTGGTATCTTCTACGATTAATGTTGATGGTTTGCATTGTGTACTAGAAAAAATCGTGGAAGATCAATGGTCTTAAACATCAATTAAAAAATGTGATTATTGGACATTATTGTGATGAACAAAATACAATAAACATTTAAATAGACAGTTGGGTATCAAGAAATTTTTTGAATTGGAACATTGTGCAGGTTATAAAATGATAGAATACAAAGTGTTGTATATTGATACAAGTTTAAAACTCTGTGATTGCATGCAATTATAATTCTTCTCAAAGAATACAAACCATTATAAAATCTGTAATTAATGCATGTTCATTTTACATTCCCCTATCATAAGTAACACTCTTCTCTCATTACAATCCAAATTCATTTTCCCAAATTTCCCTTTTACTCCCATGCTTAATTATAGTTATGTAATTTCATAAGTAATTGATGAAAAGAGAGATATTAACTTGCTCAGGGTTAACTCTATTTTCTAGTTGAAGTAATATGATTGAGAGTTAATGAGGTGTTTTAAAAGTCAGACATGGAAGAGAACAATCCATTTTACATTCCTTTCATACTTACCATTTTTCGTTCATTACAAATACCATCATTTAATCCAAAAACCCTTTCAAAATCCATGTTCTAAGTGATTGTTTGATTTGAGAACATGAATTTCATGATGATTGCTTGTATGGTTATTATAAACAAAGACATGTTTAAATTGTTTCTTTTGTAAAGTTTTAGATGGATGATTAGTTGAAATTTCATTCTCACTTGTGTAAATATATATCAGTATTAGTTTTTTCAGTAGGGGAAGTCATGGTAGGAGAGGAAATAATAGAGGTATAGGACTAGGTCCTTGGAAAAGGGGTAATAGGACGCTCTGATTTTCCATACATTTGATGTAGATTCAAAATAATTCAATCAGTTGTTGCAGAGAGGTTTCCTCAATTTGGTTGGCCAACAAGCCTATAGACAACCAGTTATGCCTAAGAACCATCATCCAAGTATTGATTTTCCAATCCCAAACCATGTTTCTGCTCCTCTAGTTAGACCAGAGCATGATGGTTGCAAAAATGTTGTGCATCCTCCTTCTAGAATGTAACATGGCTGGCCAAATATTGATCACCCTCAACATCCTCCTTTTCATGCGTGGAATACTGCTTCTCCCTTGCATCAACAACCTATATCCCAAGACTCACATGCCCATCATGCCAAGGCCAAGATCAATGAACTTGAGGATATTCCAGGTAAGGATATAGTAGTAGAAACTGAGTCAAAGTCATCACATACAGTCACTTCATATGTGCACGGACATGATTATAAATATTCTAAGGAAGTTTCATAAGTTGGGAGAAATGGAAGGGATGAAAGTAGTCATGGAAAGAGAGGTTAAGCCTCTCACAACAAATATGGTTTTTTATGATTTTTTTGGCATCTTCATATGAACTTATTTGCACTTCATTTTGGACAATTTATTATTTTTGGAAGCTTATGATTTTGATAGCATTTATTTTGGATATCTCGTACTCTCACAGTTCTATATTTTGGACAGATTATGTTTGATATGCTCTATATTTTGGAAAGATTTACATAATGGTTATTTTTTTGTAAATTTCAATGGATAGTGACAAGGGGCCTTTCATCTTGTGTATTTTGATCACATGCTTGTTTGATGTGGCAATTTTATTTGTTTTGTATCTAAGATGGAAGTTATAAGGAGGAAATGATTCATTAATTGGTTTAAATGAAATAGTGGGTCCCCACTTATTAGCTTTATTTGGTACCCTTATCATATTATTGTTATTATTATTTATTATTAATTTACTTGACATATCTCCGATTAACTGACTAGATGTTAGTTAATAAATTAACTAAAAGTGGTTGAATGATTCAACTGCCTTGGAGATATAAATATTTAAAGGAGCAAGATAGACAAAGTAAAAGAAGGAGAACACATTGCTCTTATAAGTTCTACTCTTTATTCCAAGTGAGATTTCATTATTATTTCATTAATATTTGATTTATAATCTAAGACACTTCTTGTGATAGCAGGGACTATTGAAGGTGACGAAAATATAGGACCAAGAGGCATTGGATTTTGATATGTTTCTAGGCTGATTGTCTATTTGATAGTCTGTAGACTTCTTTTGTTTTTTGGATTATTTTCTCAATACTAAATAGGATTCTCGTGAAAAGTCATAATGGAGTGCAATTTGTGGTTGTTGACTTATCATTATTGGTTTGATTTTAAGGCACTAATGGCCTATATTTATGCTATCTTAGGTTGCTAAAATTACATCTAGTCCATACTTTGACAGTGTAAGAAGTGTATTAGTTGTTACAGAATGAATGAATAAAATCACTGATGTTTTTTCAACTCTCATGGTCTCTCTTATTTTTATCGGATTACGTGATTTTTCTTCTTGTTTAAATTATTATATTAAAAGATCAAACTTCTTTATTTGAGTTTACATTTGATAAATAAATTTAAAAATAAATTGGTATTTAACTCAAATAACTTGAAGGTTAATTGAACCTGAAATAAGGATATAATTTGGGTGGTAATCCATCCTATCTTGGTTTATCCAAACAAAATTTGAAAAAATGATGTCATAAGGAATTTCATTTCTTTTACTCAACATGAAATTCATATATGTAGCATTGTATGTTGATGACATGTTGTTGATTGGAAACAACATGAACATAGTAAAGGATGTGAAGAAGCAATTATCCTCCAAGTTCGACATGAAGGATGTCGGTGTACATAACTTCATTCTAGGAATAGAGATCAAGAGAGATAGAGAAAATAAAAATCTATGGTTGAACAAGATGAAGTATATTGAAACAATATTGAAATGTTTCAACATGAAGGATTGAAAACCTGTGAAGGTGCCAGTTCATGTGGGAGAAAGGATAACTTTTGAACAATGTCCAAGGACACATGAGAAAATATAGGACACAAAACATGTTCCCTATGTAAGTGTTGTTGGTAGACTAATGTATGTAATGGTTTTCACTTGACCCGACATTGCCCATGTAGTGCAAGTATTGAGAAGACACATTTCGACACCTCGGAAGGAGCACTAGAAAACAAGCAAGAGAGTATTCATGTATTTGTTTTGGCACAAAATATTATGTTGTATGCCACCAAGGAAAACTTGGAGGTGACATTTAATCAAATGTACATGACTTTATTGTTGCCGACTGGGATGGATATCTAGATAGAAAAAGGTTGACCAATGGATATTTGTTCAAGATGTTCAGTGGAGAAATCAACTAGATGAGTAAAAAAAATGCGATCATATCCTTTTCAACAACATAAGTTGAATACATGGTGGCCACTCATGGAAGTAAAGGAGAAGTATGGATGAAAATGTTGTGTTCAAGAATCGAGTTTGAGCGGAGAGCTATGAAGATAAGTTGCAACAGTAAAAGCACAATATTTGTGGCAAATAACCCATCTTATCATTATAAGACTAAGCACATTGATCTACAATAAAATTCCATGAGAGACATGGTACAAATCAACAAGGTGTTGCTAGAGAAAGTAGACATGTTGGAAAACATATAAGACTCTTTGACCAAGTCTGTGAGTGTCGTGAAGTTCTCTCGATGCAGAGATGAAACGGGTATTGTTTCCCTATGTATGTGAATAAGATTTCAAAGATTTCATGGTTTCAACAAAGAAAAAAAAGGTGGGAGATATAGATTTTAATCTCGTACAATATTTACTACAAATATATTGTGAATAAAATAATAGAAAAAATATAATGGAAAATACACACATTACACAGAGTTTTTTCCCCTGGAAACCCAAACCATGAAAATAAACACATTCTATATTCATTCACATCATACATTGTTTACAATAAAATATACATATAGGATCTAGTGGCATCCAAAATACTAATCCAATGATATGGATTACTTAACAACCCTAATTCCTTAACTGGAAATAGAAACCATTGGAAAAAAACCATGTGCCAAAAAACCACCCATAAATGGACATGAAAACCGAGGATTTGTTTTTGGGGGGGAATTGCCCCCGAACCCCCTACAACCCCCCTCTTACACCCATCAGTATTAGTGCTTCCTTGAATATTATACAAAGTTCCAATTCAGACTCCCTTCAGCAACACCATTACTTCTCAAACCATCTTGTAGGTTTCTTTTTCAAATGTCGTTTTTACCCCTGCATCATCCATTTTTCTTACAGAAATCAAATTTTTGGCCAATCATGGGATGTGCAGAACACCATCTAGTGTTCTAATCCTTCCATATATGAGCCTCAACTTGACATTTTCTCAGCTTATGTTTCTGGTTTTGGATTCACCACCTAGGAAAACATTACCTCCATCATACCTTTGATATTCAAAAAACTACTTCTTGTGGGGAGTCATATGAAAGGTTCCACCCAGGTCAACCAACCATGCCTCATGATCTGCATGTGTGCTTGAATAATCCAAGTACACATCCCCTCCTTCTTCCTTGTAGGTATTTTATTCTATAGAGGGAGAACCTTTAGATCCCTTCACTTTCTCATCGCTTTTGGATATACATATCTTCTTGAAGTGCCCTTCTTTTTCACATCTCTAGCATACCTTTACAAACTTTCTAGGAGATTTATATCTACCCTTAGAATTAGATCTCCCACTTGAGGACTTAGATCTATTTCTATCTTGGGAGCGTCTTCCTTTAAATAATGCATATGTGCTTCGTCCTTCCATGTTCTTATGTCCCATCTCCTCTGATAACAAGGATGAGACCACATCATCAAAACTCAAGGTATTTGTATTACTACCTATGCCCACAACCATAATATCCCACAAGTCTGGTAAAGAACACAGTAAACTAATAGACTTATCTTCATATGAAATTTTAATCTCAACGGATAACAACTGACTTAACATAGTGTTGAAGGCATTCATATGCTCTGTCACAGACATTCCATCTCTCATCCTTAGGTTTACATTTTTTTTGTAGAAAAAATTTATTTACTAGGGACTTAGACTAATACAAGTTCCCCAACTTATCCCATAACTCCTTGGCTGAAGCTTCCCCTGACACATTCAATAATACTGAATCTGAGAGACACAATCAGATTGTGTTCTTCTCTTTTTGATCCATCTTTTTCCAATCATCTGTTGACATTCTTGTAGGTTCAGTACCTGGATCCACCACAACCCACTGATCTTTGTCTACCAATAGATCTTCCATCTTGAGCTTTCAAAGTTCAAAACTTTTCCCATTAAATTTATTGACATTTATTTTCAAATTGCTCGCCATTTCTCTTCACCTAAAGAATCAATATCACAAATATCCAGCTGTAACAAGGATTATTACATTCAAGAGCCAAACCCATGACCACAAAGGAATCCCCCTAAATAAAATAACGACTCTTCTACCAAATGTATATTTTAACCTTGTACAATATTTTACTGCAAACAAATTTTCAATAAAAGAACAAAAAATATATAATGGAAAATACACACATTACACACATATTTTCCCCCTAGAAACCCAAATCGGGAAAACCAACATATTCTATATTAAATCACATCGTACATTATTTACAATACAATATACATATAGGAGACAACGACATCCAAAACCCTAATCCAATGAACTGGATCAGTCAACAACCCTAATTCCTTAACCATAAAGAGAAAACCATTGGTGAAAAACCATGTGTCGAAAAACTTGCCATAAATGGACACACAAACCAAGAAAGACACATTTTAGGGGTGCTTCCCCCCAACCCCTGTATAGGGGGGCTCCACCCACTTATAATCCCTCGAGCAGGGGCCTAGCGGTGACCCCTTTTACCCCCTATGCGCCCGACGCAACACATACACTACTCCTAGTTGTGAAAAGAATATAACACATATCCAACAAGATAATGTTGGGTTGTTATATTCTTTGCAATGAATGTCTAGTCAAGGTGGATCAAATGATAGTTAAATTCAAAGGAATCAACAACAACAAGAAGGTCGAGGTGGTTCGACCAGGTAAAGTCGAAGTCGAAGGAATCAACAACAAGTTGAAGGTCAAGGTGGTTCGACCGAGTAAAGTCGAAGTTGAAGAAATCGACATCCTGTTGAAGAGGTCAACTGACAAGATGTCGACAGGCGGGCTCATGGAAAGTGACTAAATATCGAATCAAGGCTGACTGGTAGTCAAATGGTAATCCAACATGGTAATTGACTATAACAAAATCCCAAAATTTGCAAGATTTCTATTCAATGATCTGCGTGGATCTATAACCATATTTGGGCACCTTTTTTTAGGGTTTTTCCTACTATAAATATTATAAATAAGGCATGTTATAATGTTGTAAAGGTTAATTATGAATCAGAGAATCACTAATCAATAGTTTAGAGGTTGTTGGTCATGCAGATGTAACTCAAATTGTCTATAGGGTTGTTATTGTGTAAAGAAATAAGGTATGATGTCAATTGTGTCTTAGGTGTGGACCAATGTTAGTCATGTAACCTTTTATTATGAATGAATAATACAACAAGAGAGAATATCACTCAAGGAATGTTGGTTTTCTCGGTTTGGGTTTCCAGGGTAAAATCTCTGTGTAATAGGTATTTGATTTGTCATTTACTTTCTTGTTTAAATATTTTTTCCTCTCTTCTTCTAGGTTTAGTGTGGAAGTGTTATTCATTTATTAAAAATAGCTAGGGTCTGCTAAATGTTTTTATCCAACTTCTCATCTATCTTTTCATCCAATGTCTAATCCCAACCATTTATGGTCTTCTAAATTTTTTGAATCTATCCATTAAGAGTCATGTACCAATATTCTAGTTTTTCCAGCCTATTGACAATAGAGAAGGTGGTGGTAATGTCCAATGTGTTCGTATGAGGTGGTCTATAGGGCCCCAACATGTGTAAGTTCATTGAAACGGATTATCAAGTCGTGAAGATAGGGGAGTGTTAGGTGTTATAGCTCTCTAATATAAATGAAGGTTCCAACAATAGTACTCGGTCGAATATATTAGGGAATTAACTAAGAAGGCTCAATCATGACCTTATCCATACTACTCGACTACCCAGGCACTAGAGAGTAATCTCCCCAAGTGTTGTTCTGATTGTACTACATAAACCTAATTGTGTATCTATCTATTTAAATATAGTTTTAGGTATACCTAGGGAACTTCTAAGGAACTTGAGCATACATGGAAGTGATATTTAGTATAAAGGTATAATCCAATGCATCACTACTCAAAGGGGTACCAACAAGCCTTACAAGGATTTTCAACAATGTGATTCCCTTATATTTCTCGCATGTATTCTTTCTTGACCATATTTTTACCTATTGAATGATAGATCGTTGCATTATTTAAATATGTTGGAGCATGTATCTAATTTTAATTTTTTTTAATTTAGGATCTATCTAAACCAAGAAATATCTAATTAATCACTAGAAAATAGCTTACTTTTCAAGGTATGGTTTGAGGTTGAAAATTTGAAATAAGAACAACTCCAACAATATTTATCACAATTTCAATTTTAACCACTTTATGGAAATAGCATGACCACTTTTCATCTAATGACACTATTTTGACATAAATTTGAGCACTTTGTTGAAATATATTCTCTTTGAAATATTCATGGTCATCACTAGAAAAACCCTAAAACTATTTATTTTTAGATAACAATATCATAACTTCATAAACTTCATTTGACAACATTTTTTTTTTTTAAATTTGGGGTTTTGTGGGGGAAACTTAAATATACCTATTGTTTCTTCATATGATTCACATGAAGGTTTATAAATTGATGTGGGCTATGAAATCCTTTTTTCCCTCAAAACTCCTGCAAAATGAAAAAAAAAATAAAAAATTGTCCAATAAAGAGATTTGATACCACTCACAATGTACTTAACGCTACAAATTTAGAGAAATAACATGGAATGTAATATAATACCAATGAAAAATATCAAAACACAAGAAAAAATAAATAAAACCTAAGAACTATCTCTTGTACTAATGATATTAATAAATAGAAAGATATGTTCACTTTCCACTTCAAGGGGGAAACCTCCTACAAAATATCTCAAAATATAATAACAAGTCTTGAAAAAACATTACATAGCATTCTACTTATAATGACAGTAGACTGAACAATTTTATCCTCATTAATAAAGTTGATGTTTTTTACAATGAATGAATATTTACTAACTATTTAGTGGGCCTCATTAAAGTAACATTGCCTCATAAATTAATAAGTTATCCTAAGTAAGGGGATTACAATATGAACCCAACAACATCTACACATGCACATCACATTTGAGTGCATATAATACAATTAAGAAGAAAATGTAGCCTCATCTCTATCATAAGGTAATCCATAAACCTAAACATTTAACTTTACATTCATTTAATTCTAAGAGAAAAAGGACAAACATGGTCGAAATGAGCTCAACAAATTGACTTAGCATGGCATTTCATGAGGATGATCTCATTCAAGAATTTCTTCAAACAAATTTCATGCATACTCAACCCTCTTAGATTGGAACAAGTTAAACATGAACTCCCCCATAACCCTAAAATTAACAATTCCTAACACTAAAAAATTCAAATGTTGAGAGGAAACCACATTCTCATCATAAAGTAACTTATATTGTTTGAAGGAGATGCATTCTAGAACACAACTTCAATTTATTGCTTTTGGCATCCATAAGAACTCTAAGCTTACCTACAATTGAACATGCTTGGTTTCAATGTTATTGTATTCTTCTCATTGAATAGCCTTAGATAGGTATTACACTAGAAAGAAAAAAAAATAGAAACACTATCAAAACTAACTTAACGAATAGTTTAATATTAAGTTCTTACATCACAAAAAATTGTTAAATCATGTTTAGCACTACTATTGTAAAAATACTACTCCTAAAAAAATATTGAAACATATTAGATAATACATTCCACATTCTTGAAATGTCAATTGAGACATTTTTTTCGGATTCTAATGATGAAATGGTTTTGGATTTGTTTTAATTTTTCCTCCCTAAAACTACATAAACATTCACTTACTATTCAAAATCTAACCTATCGCTATTGTTATGATTATATTTGTATTATTTTGATGCATTTCTCTATTTCTTTATTACTCTTAATTTTTTTGGTAAAAATATCAACAAATCTTTCTACAATCAATCATAATATAATTGTTCTAGTAATAACATGTTCTATATATTATTGAAATAATAGTCCATCAATGCTTCATTTTAAAAGGATATGGATATTGTTGTTTCATGAAATGCTTCCATATTTACCAATTATTTCATATACTATTTGCAAGAAAAGAAAATGTTTCGTGAATTGTGTTTTTTCATAATAATAAAAAAATAAAAAAAATTATGTTAAGTTTTGATTAAAAATAAGAAAAAAAAAATGTTTCGTGAATTGTGATTTTTCATAATTCTTTAATTCTTTTTATTTTATTTTATTTCAAGTTTTGATTAAAAAAAGGATTTTGAGATTTTATATTGATCTAGTGAATATCACTCTAGGATTTTTAAATTCTCACATACCCGATTTCTCATTTATGTTGATGAAAGGGATGGTCAATCGTTTATCCTTTTCATTGCTACTGGGTTCATGTATTATATCACATGCATAGGGTTCATGTCTTATATCACGTACATGTTATTGTAAAACATCTAATAACATTTGTATTGTACATAACTATTTCTATTTTTAAATGCTCACATATCACATTTTCAATTTATGCCGATGAAAGGGTTGGTCAATCACAAGGTAACCTTTCCCTACTATTCATAGTTCATGTCTTATATCACATGTATGTTATTACGAAAATATCTAATAACATATTTATTGTACGTAATATTACTATATATTATGTGTCTCACACACACAAATTTAATTAATCATGACCTAATTTCCACTATAGGTTCCAAAATACTTGTATTTTCTATTCACAAGAGGTGATTGATGTGTAAAAAATCTCAGTTAAAAATCTCATCATTATGAAATAAAATCATCGCAATGGGGGATTAATTTTTCTTTCCTTCCATCCCCATCTACCCCCAAAAAAATTGGAATCAATAAAAAATGGTTTTGATATGGATGATCCGTGCTTGGAGACGAAGCCTTCTCTTCAAAATTATTTATCTCATAATCCTTGGAAAATGCGAGTCAAAACTATTAATTGAATTTTTTTATTTCCGGACGAATGGTGTTTACATATTTGGAATTTATCTCATAATCCTTGGAAAATGGGAGTCAAGACTATTAATAGAACTTTTTATTTCCAGACGAATGGTGTTTACATATTTGGAATTTATCCCAATATAATTGTAATGATTTTAACAATAGGAAGGAATGTAGATGAGTATTAAATATTTTTTAATGCTACGGATAAATGTCTTCTGGACAGGTTTAGAGCCCTAACAAAGGCATATCTCATTCTATTCCCCTGAAAATTTATGAAATGATTTAAAATGTATAGCGTATGATGAAGAAAAAGCAGGGTTGCCCCCTGAAAATTTATGAAATGATTTAAAATGTATAGCGTATGATGAAGAAAAAGCAAGGTTGCTAAGCAACAAGCAACCATGTTATTTCAAGATAAGACATTTATTCAATCCATGTGTTTTCATGAAATGAATTTCTATGAATGCATGTGGTACAATTACAACAATAAAAAGAGGAGAAATACCAACACTACCTTATCATTCAACAATGCTTAATTATGGACGAGTGGATTACTATGATATAACTGGAATATCAGTATAATCGTATGCTACTTGACTTTCATGAAACGATTGAACACGGAACTGATGGAAACATTGTCGTCATGAAACGATTGAACATGGAACTGATGGAAACATTGTCGTCAGTTCAAGTAGAGAGAGGCATGTGTTGATTAAGGTTGGTTGTCATTGATGTCAACCCTTGAAGAAAGCCCCGTAGCACAAAGGTTTAGCTAATGGACCCAATATTGTTTGATGTAAATATGACTCATTATTGTTTTGTCATGGTTGATAAGAAGTAATTATGGATGAACTCCAAAGTGGTCCCCTTATGGTGAAAGCCCTCACGGGAAGACGCTTTGTGGAGTAAGAGAACCCATGCTTAATTGTGGAAT
>JASDQU010261823.1:15881-27264 GCA_032191745.1 Picea mariana
GGGTAGAAGGTTAAAAGTTAAGTCTTAAGGGTCATGATCTACGTACAAGCTCAAAACCCTAGCTTGTTAGTCCGTAGGGTAGAATACCCCACAAAAAACTTGAAGGAGGCTCCAACCCCATAGTTTCTCATGATACAACTTGAGGGAAGCTCCAACTCCCCAATTCTCTGGCTACAACTAGAAGGAGGCTACAACCCCCTATGTTCTCCGGCTCAAACCAGAAGGTGGATACAACCACCTTTCCTTGCCCCTCCCAACTACCCTGACATATAATTATAATGATGGAACCACTGTCACACTATCACTATGAGATATACTTCTATAAACTTGTACCAATCAACTTGCACCAAATAACCTAAACCATGCATCAACGTGTACCTGAAACTGTAATCAACCTGTACCATAAACAAGTGCATAAACCATGCACCAACCTGTACCAAACTACCTGTAATCAACATGTACCATAAACAAGTGCATCAACCATGCACCAACCTATACCTCAACATGTACCATGAACAAATGCATCAACCATGCACCAAACCTATACAAACAACTTGTCACAACAACCTGTCACAAAAACTTGTCCAAACAACCTATCACAACAACCTGTCTCATCAATATTACCAACCAAATCAGATCTATTCAACAATATCAATCACCAAGACAACTCTCAAATATGTGAATCAACCAAGCATAACACACCAACTCATAATCATCACCAAGATCAATATGTGCTTCTAATAATACAAGTATGCTACATCATCCATAAACCATGTGTCAACAATACTACTAACAAGTGACTCCAACAATGTACCAAGTATATACCAATTATGTATCAACCACTCATCAACTACGACTCATAAAGATGTACCAACATCATCAACTATACACATCATGTATGTGCCAACTCATCAACTACTTGTCTCAACCATGTACCCGACATGTACCTCAACCAAATTCCCTCATCAGTTTCATTATCCAAATATTATTTGTAACTCTATAATATACCTGGAGTATATGATAACATACCTGCAAACCTTCCTTAACTTTAACAACAAGAGACTAGCATTTTCATCAAACTTTTCTTTAGTCTCACATGACTAGTTTTGGATTAGTCAACAACCCTAACTTGAAATAATCATAACTTTGTACATGTAATGAATAAATATATGAAACTTATAGACAATGTTATTCAATGCGTTTTATGCAATTCCTCCAGTTGTTACTACTTGGAACCTATCAGAAAAGGAGTTATAGAAAAATGGCATAACTTGATGAATTATGGCTTATTCTAGAGAGCGACATTGTAGAGTGTGCCTCACACCTAATATTTATTGAATCGATCTAAAACTGTTAAAAATAATACTAAAGAATATAATATAACCAACACATTTTGTCGTACTGAATTTGGATCTATTATGAAGAAGTTATGACATTTTTATCCCAAACACTTGTTTTAGACTCGTTTCAGGACTAGCCACAAACCCTATTTTCCACGGAGTGTAACTCCAAAAATACAACAACCCACAAGATGAATGTTTTACCACGGATACTTGGATATGTTTCCTCAATGGCATAGAAATTTCACAGTCTGAATCATTCTAGAAAATAAATTATTGTGAAAATGGTGAGATGACCTGTAAATAACATACCTTAGAAAGCATCATCAAAAAAATGTATCCTTCCTTGAATTCTAGCCTTCTTTTCTTCACCTTCCCTCAAAAAATTGTCTTAGATATCCTTTGGTTACCTCAGACACCTATAGATATTCAATATTCTCAAGTGTGATCTAAAATGAGAGATCCTTTCCTCTTATTTATACTCTCCAAGTAGCTTCCTTTAAAACATCTTCTAGGTCACTTTGCCCACTTTCCTTATTTTAGGGTTAACCCACTTCTAATTTCTCCATTAAATTTGTTATTTAAATAATTTATTTTGTATTCACTTTGAATTATAGTACACACATCACTTCAATTTATTATTTACCTTCTAAAATATCTTAAACCACTTTGACTAATTTGCCCTTTTGGGGCTTCTAGATGACATATGGGAGTCCTCCAACTTCGTAAATCCATAACTCTCAAACCGTGAGGAGTTATGTGACGTTCCCCATACCACCAGAAATAGAATTACATGTAATATCCATATAGAATATTATTATCTGCAAATATATAAAAACACATACCATTATCCATCAAACAAACTTGGGTCCATTAACCAAACCTGGGTTCTCCAACTTCTTGTGGCCATAACTCTCTAACCGTGAGGAGTTGTGTGATGTTCCACATACTATAGGAAATGGAATGATATGTACTATTCATATAGAATATTATTACCTTAAAATATATTAAAACTCATACCATTATACATGAAACAAACTTGGGTCCATTACCCAAACCTTTATGCTACCAGAATTCACTACCAGAATTTCTCCAAGGGTTGACATCAATCAATAAGGGTTGACATCAATCTACAATATCACTCTCCAATTGTTGACATCAATGAAAACCAACTATCCATCAACCTAATCCAATTGTATGACAATCTCCCCCTTTGGCATTGATGGAAACACTTATTCATGATAACATTCATGCTTATACTCTTCATCAATGTTTCTATCTCTCTCGCTTTGACATCAATGGAAAAGGGTATCTCTCCTTAGGGATTCTCCCCCTGTCTACGTGCCTTTGATTTTTCTTTGTGTCTATAAGTCTCTGATTACTCTCTTACCCTTCATATGAATAATATCTCCCCCTTTGACAAAGGGTATCACTCTGAAGTCATATCGCTCATTCTTCCCTTGTGACAATCGCTCCCCTTGGAAACATGTCTCTATTATCTCTCTCTCTCCAAGAATTTGCCTTTGCATCTGATAAATATCTCCCCCTTTGTTCTATTTATGGTGCTTCCTCATGTACATCTAAGACATATAAGATAAGCATTCAAAAGCATTCATTTTGGAGTAGAAATTACTCCTAGTCTCTGGCAAAGATGCTCAAGCGCTTCCTGTGGAAGCAGTTTTGTAAATATGTATGCCACTTGTTATTTTTTTCCCACATATTCAAATCTGATGTTCTTCTCTGCAACTTGTTCCCGTAGAAAGTGATACTTTATTGTAATGTGTTTCTTCTTGGAGTGCATCACCGGGTTTTTTGAGATACTGATGGCGCTTGTATTCTTACAATAGATTGGAATGGGCTCATCATACTCAACCTGTATATCTATCAAAGTTTGTTTTGTCCATAGAACCTATGTACAACATGTTGATGCTGGAATATACTCTACCTTGGCTATAGATATAGATATTGATGATTGTTTCTTGCTTAGCCAAGATAATAAACACTCACCCAAGTAGAACGTTGCTCCAATGGTGCTTAATCGGTCATTAATGCAACCTGTCCAATCTGTATCTATGTAGGCAATAAGTGATAGATCCTTTCCTTTTGGATACCATAATACAAACTCTTCTATTCCTTTGAGATATTTGAAAATACTCTTCATTGCTAATACATGTGATTACTTTGGTGCTGCATGAAATCGTGCCACTTGTCTAACTTCCTGCATTACATCTGTTCTAGATGTTGTCACATATAGTAATCTACCAATCATTGACTTGTATTGCTTCTGGTCTGTAGAGTTTGAATCATCATATTTTCTCAACTTGCAACTGGTTTTCATAGGAGTGGTAATTGGTTTTCAATCTTCCATTCCAAACCTCTTTAGCGTTTCTATGATATACTTAGTTTGAGAAATAAAAATTCCTTGGTTTCTTTGACATATATGAAGACCCAAAAAAAAGGATAGCCCTCCGAGTAATGAAATTTCAAATCCAGTCTGCATATCCTTTTTAAATTTATGGCTTAACCTGTCATTAGTACTTCCAAAACAATATCATCAACATAAATTTCAATTAGTAAAATATTACCTTGAATTACCTTGATGTAGACGTTGTTGTATGTGCTTCCTTTCCATAGTTCGTAGGGAGTTTTTTCATTGTTGTTTCTGAGCATTATTCTATTTTGAATGTGAACTGATGTATGCACTGCATGTGTCCAAAAAATATCTGTCAATTTGGAATCCATTAGCATTGTTCGAGCCATTTCCTGTGTAATTATCATCCATTATGATAATGTTCCTTTGTCTATGAACCACTCTCTAAACCAATATATGAATCCATGCTCTCATCCACTATCATATATATGTCTAAACCTACTAAGTGTTCTTACGAATCCATATATGTCCATATTGTACAATACTCTACTTGTGCAATTTTCCATAATGCTGACCCATTTATCACTATACTATCATGAAGTCTTGATTAATCTATCAAATTGTAATTCTGCTAACTGATTCCTCTGAATCTGTCTTCTCAAACTCTACAAGCTGCTCGAAGGATGGTTCGTTGGTATGCCACAACTATCGCATAGACCCCCCCTGTCTAATATTCATATTACTTGGGAGTATCTAAGTCAGATGGATCATAACAATTCTTTATCTCATGTGTATTCATCATCATCTTCATTGGTAGATTCATTATCTCTCTGAGGTTTGACTGATTTATTTCTGTCTATGGACTCATCTTTCACTACAATTCTTGAAATTACAATCTCTTGAACATGTTCTTTATTTACATGTCCTTCCTTTCTTTCAGTTATTTTTCTGAACCTTTATGTATCTGACATCTTTCCTTTTCTTTGTAGAATTTTCTTCATATCGTTTTATTGCCAATGTTGCAATCTCTAGTACCTAGTCTTTTTTCACCTATTCTTCCTGTTTTCTTATCCATACTTTATTATATCTGATATTAGTATTCTCTTTCATGGAAGTATATGCTATCACACTAAGTGGCCTTGGGTCTTTTGACCTTAGTTTAAATTTTTATAAGCCTTTATATTTTTTAAATTTTTGATTTGTTTCTTAAAGGTATGATTTACTTGGGTTACCTTAATGAATAAAGGCTTAATTCATGGCTCAAATTTTGATCCTCACATAAAATTTTGGCCTAGGTTCATTTTCATGACTTGTGTTTTGATCCCCTTCATGATTTGACACTAAGTTCGACTCACTCCACAACCAGCTTGACTTGACATGTCATCCTCCTCACTCATGCCTCTATAGCCTTGCAATGTTGTTCCTTTGTCCTATGCTTACTGGTCAAATCATTTTTTTAAAGGGAGCGTTGCCAACTCACTAAGAATTTCCGTAGCGCACTCCGTGTTCTTCATCTTTTAACATGATTTGTGATTATTGCACTGATGTCATCTCTTCCTTATTTTTAGAAATTTGGTTAGTTAAAATATTCCTTCGAGGATTCATCTTTATGAGCTTTGCTAATGGTTTTCAAATTTAAAAAAAAAGGCTCAAACTTTGCACTGCAAAAACTACCAGTTCAGACCAGTTGGCAGTGGTGCTACCAGATCAGATGTTGAGGTGGATTCAGAGGTCGAGTTGCTCGTGGTACTCTCCTAAGATTTCTATGAAACTTTGATTTGTCATTATTCTCTAGGTATTCCAATATTTTCCCCCTCTGCATATCAATTTCAAGGATAAATTATCGCTTGGAGTTTTGGTAGAGATCATGCCTGCATAAATGGAGGAGATCTTTTTCCTCACACTTTCCTATCATTTTTCCTTCCACTCAAACCTGCAATCACCATCACCTGGTTACCAGTCCCAAGACGTCTACTCACCATGCTCCCGATCTCTCAGTGCCGAAGCAAGTTTCATCTCCTATATGCGCAGTGTGCTACCTAGAAACACTACTGAAACAACACTGCATTTTTTCCCCTGCCTCCTCTACCTTTTGAATTGGACTGTTTTTGACCCATTTTTCAAAGACAATTGTAGTGATCTCCTTCATCATCTTATTATTCCTCATATTTTAAGATTTATGAACAAAAAAGTGAGGGAAAGTCACAACCATTGTTTCCTAAGCTAGCAACCAGTTGAGTTATGGGAGATTCCTGGAAAGGGGCAACCACTATTCACTGTCTCTTGTTGAAGTTTGACTCTTTGTTTCCTGGCCATGACTGCAGCATAGTTTTTAAACCTTTCATCTTAAACTATGGAGACTCCTTAGAAGAATAAGTCACACAAGGGTGGTACTTTGGTGGGAAATGAACTTGCATACATGCATTTATTCAAGGCAGAGACCATGGCTAGAGATTTTTTTCAAATGGTGGGCTATCTCACGTTCTGCCAAAATATGCAGAGGGGTCATCTTGAGGTGGCAAGGAAATGTTCCTTATATTTTTATGGCCTGAAGACTAAGGTAGGGGACCTAGAATTTGAGGTGTCTAAGATCTCTATTTCAGCAACTACAGGGATCCCTATCACTGGAGAAAATTGGTTTAAATCCATGGCCTTGGATGTAGCATTTTCCAAAGACTTCCTAAAGCCTGAATATCAAATTGACAATCTATCCAAAGGGGTACCAAGAAGTCATATGGTTGGAGAATTTGATAAAATGTTGAGGATCAATCAAAGGTACTTCACATGTGAGGGGACGTTCAATACACTATACCAATACCATATAAGGCTTATGTTTCATTTTACTAGAAAAGTTGAAATGAACATTCCCTTTTATTTGTTGAGGAGCATAGGAAAAATGTCAGATAGGGTTCAATCCAAATAAAAGGTTGTGGATACTATCATTTTTCATTTTGGGTTGATTAGAATGTTGGTTTCTAAAGATCTGAGAAAGAGGAACATCTCCTAGGAACACCTCATGGTTGTTTCTCACGTGAAATTAGACATAGAATCTACTCCTTAATCACATATACCAAGCCCTTTTCCATCCACCAGTGCTGCTCCAACAGGAGTCAACAAGAAAATAAAGAGTAAGGCCCTTGTTCAAGATCAAGAATCCATTAAGGAAGTTGAAAGAACTGAGGAGGAGGCATATCATTCTCCACATAGAGACCTTTCACCCCCTCCTGCACCAGAACTAGAAGAGGTCCCTTCCTCTACTAAATCCACGACCAAGAAAGGAAGGAAACTGCACTTCTCTTCATCTCCTTCAATAGCTAGCACCAACATTAGAATGCCTTTCACAAGGTCATAAACTCTCAAAGGGGTAGTTGAAGAATAGGTCCTACCAACCATTCCCATTATAAAGGAGAAGAAAGATAAGGGAAAAGGCATTGAGAAGCCTATTGTGATAAAAGAAGTAATACCTAGCAACCAATCCACCTCGCAACCAGACCTTCAAAAGATTGATTAAACAACTTAGGGAAGCTAGAAAGGAGGTGGCTCGTCTGAAATCTGAAGCCCTATCTGAAAGAATTAAGATGAAAGAACTCATGGATGGTTACAACCACACTCTTGACTTAACAATATTTGCAACAAGAAGAGCCCAACCTCTTCATAGTAAACTCAAGAACATTTATAGGAAAAGTAGAGAATTTCAGTCTCAGAACAGAAATCTAAAAATAGAGTTGCAACATTTCCAAGATGAGATGGCTCAAAGAAACTTGAATGTGTTAGTTGAAGCTGCTATTGAAAAAGAGAAGCCAATAGACAAGGAATGAATAACTCAAATGAAGAATTGTGTTACTGCTAAAGGGAAGCATGTTGTTGTGCCAAAGGGAAGTCCCCCTTCCACAAGAAGGAGTATCAGGTTGATGAAGTAATTGGTGAAAGGTGAGCTCCATTTTTTAGACTGACCCCTTTTTGCAAGGATAATTAATTGAGAAAATACTACCTCTTCCACCTATACATGATATACAGGCTTCTAATGAATAATTATCAGAGTTTTTGGTGTTCTACAAAGAGTTAATATCTTCAACAATAGTAGCAAAAACATTCTGTAGCGCTATGGCGCTACAAAATTGTCTAATTTTCATGTTCTATCAGTTTCCTACCTATAAAACTACCTAATCACCTAAGACTAATGTAGTGATGGTGCTACTAACTACCTAGGGGTGCTACCAAATATGTCAACGTTGAAGTGATGGTGATTCGAATTATGATGGCTCTACTGAATTTCACGTAGACACATAGGCGGGCGCTACCAAAATTTTAACAGAGAGTGAATTACACAGGCAGGCATTACCGAAATTTTGACAGAGGCACATAGGAAGGCGCCATCGAAATTTTGAAAGAGGCTGAATTATACAGAGAGGCACACAGGCTTGGTACTACCCATTCTACATGCCTATTTTGGAGGTTTTTCTACAGAATCACGGGGAATTTGGTAAAGGCTCTCTACCTAGAGCGCTACCAAATGATGCTACCAATAGGTACTAGGAATCAAGGGGGATTGAATTATCATCTTTGTGAATGACTGATGATGTGGAGAATGGAAAAGATAACATTTGGCATAATGATAATAGTTAGAAGCCTCTAAAGGACACTTGGCATGTAGGGAGATACACATCAAACAAGATCAAGTCAGTTCAAAGTTGGTTGGATCAGTGGCCAACATTTTCCCTTTTTATAACACAGTTGTTAGTTTAAGTTCTTAGATGAAATAACTACTTGGATATTTTCATGGGAGGAAGGCCAACTCGCACCTCTAGTTGTTACCTTCCCTTTTGTTATAAATATATAGTCTAAATTCTTTAGCAGGTTTGAATGGTTGAGCTAGGCTCCCTTATTTTGTAATATTTTGATGAAGCTACTGGTTAACTGGTTATGTAGTTGATTTGATACTTCATGATTAATCTAAGTCAACTTTCTTACTCTAGATTATTTTCCTCTCATTTTGAAGTATTCATGCTTGAATGATTCACATGAATTGTTATGGCGATATTATGATGAATGTTTGATTATAGTATTATTATGATTTTCTTCAGTTTCTTTAAACTTTGAATTCAAGAAGATCTTGGGTTTGATTTTTCCTTCCTTAGGCTGATTGAAGACCTAATGTCCATAGCATATCTCTACATTTTCCTCAGCAAATTATTCCCTCTATTCATCTTTACTCCTACTTGCTGACTGAATTTAATTAATACCTCAATTTCTTGTGTATGCTAGCCCGTATTTCTAATTTAGAACATTTTTATCTTGAGCCTTGTCCATTTGACTTCTTTAAAACTCATTTACATTTACACATAACTTGATGGGTATTGGGCTTACCTTGTATGCAATCTGAGGGTGATTCCTAGTGCTAACAATATCGATAATTCTTCTATAATCACTGGCTATGTGTCCATATTTATGACATTTGTAACACTCAATGTTACGTGCGACCACATAGGCACTTCTTGCTTGGAAATTTATTTTATAATCCTTGCAATCTATAACCTTATGTCCAAAGTTAGTACAATAAAAACAATTACCATAAAATAAATTTGCATACCTGGGAGTGAATGATCTTGTTTGTGGCATAGTCCTTCTGAATTTTTTCCTTGACTGATCATGATAATGATTGAAGTTTCTTTCTGAATTGAACATGGATGGTCTTCTTGATGATGTATCTTCAATATTTTTCTTAGATTCGGGTTGACAATGATTCCTTCCTTTGAGCACTTCTGCATAACTCTTTCTATTTTCTTCATTATTCTTTTCTAGCAACCTAGAGTGCTTCTCTTCATTCTCTATAACTGATGTGGATGTTTATGTCTCTTCAACGTTCTTGTTGAGCTTGACGATTTTACTTCTCAATGTGACAACTTCTTATTCAAGCTTCTCAACCTCTTCTTCTTTGTTTATTATCTGAGACTTCATGACTTCTTCTATTATTTTCACCTCTTCAAGATGAATTTTTAATGTGATTATTTCTTCTTCAAGTCATTTCTCTTCTTGACCAAAATCTTTCTCAAGATGGTTTAGATCGCTAGTTACTTCCTTAAGATGATCTGTCAATACAGTCTCTCTCATTTATGCTTCTTCCATCTGTGTTGCTATGTTGGTTTCCAAACACTGCTTTTGATATTCAATATTTTCTTCGATATTTCTGGCTTCTTCTAGCTGAGTTCTTGAGTTCTCGATGACTTATTGGGATTCTTCAAAAATGTGAACACTTTCCTTTTCTTTCATCAATTATTTCTTGAGTGAATTATTTTCTTGTCTTAGTTCATTTAAAGAACTAATCAATTATTCTTCATAATTTTCTTCCTTTTCAATTATTTTTTCTGTCTCATTTCCTTCATGGAATTCTATTTCAAGATGTCCAAGTTTTTCACAATTAAAACAAAACAACATACCTCTGGTGATTATGTACTCTTCATCTTTTAAATATGCTTGACATAGTGAACATAATTCTTCTTGATTTGTATATTCATCTTCTTTGACATTTTCTAAATATGTGATGGGTGAAGAATATATGTCATGTAGCTTATCCGAAAGTTATTTTGCTGATGAATATTTACCAACCTTTTCTCTTACCGGATTAGGTAATCCTTCCCATATGAAATCCATTGCTATTTTGTTATTCTTCCTCAATTCCTTTTTGGCTACAGTCTTTTCCCTTTTTGAACTATCATATCCTGTAACAACTGATAGCCACATATAATGTCCCTATGCCTATAAAAATACTTTTCTCCTTATTCTCCACATCTCATACTTAAAACCATTCTGACCATTAAACATTGGTACTCCATTCTCAGAATAATCCATGATATCCTTCCATTGGTTAAGTTATTTCTTGAAGGAACCGTATCTAATACCAATTGTTGGATTACTGAGAGGGGGGTGAATCATTAATAGAGCAATTTAATCCTTTTTAAACATATAATCCAAGTGTTATATCAATGTATCATTATCATCTAATAACTGCAAAGTAAATAAACAATTAACAAATGAAAAATCATACACATACACAATACACCAGTGTTTTACGTGGAAACCCAAAGTGGGAGAAAACCACAAAATGATTTTTCTTGTATGTATTGAAGAATTACATTCATTGGAAGAACCAAATTCCTTTTTTTCTAGATGCAACTGGAACGAGGCTCCAACCCCCTAGTTTCTCAGGCTAAAACCTGAGGGAAGATCCAACTCCCCAATTATCTGGCTACAACCAGAAGGAGGCTACAACCCCCAATGTTCTTCGGCTACAACCATAAGGTGGCTACTACCACCTTTCCTTGCCCTGTCCAACCACCCTAACCTATAAGTAGAATGATGGAACCATTTTCACACTATCACTATAAGATATACTACTATAAAGCCATACCAATAAACCTGTACCAATAAACCTGTACCAATAACCTGAACCATGCATAAACCATCCATCAACCTGTACCTCAACCTGTACCATAAACAAGTGCATAAACCATGCACCAACCTGTACCAAACAACCTCTCATCAACATGTACCATAAACAATTGCATCAACCATGCACCAACCTGTACCTCAACCTGTACCATGGACAAGTGCATCAACCATGCACCAAACCTGTACAAATAACCTATGACAACAACCTGTCCAAAAAACCTAT
>JASDQU010261826.1:0-15588 GCA_032191745.1 Picea mariana
GAGAAGAGATGTGATGACTACACGCATTGACAAGAAGATGAATACAATGAGGCTCTAAAGGCCTTTTTACATCAAACATGAATTCCAAAACCCTATACATACAAAAACCTAACTCTATGAAACGAACTGCTAAAAGTAATGTGGGACCCCTTGGGGTAAGCGGGTACATCAACTTTGCCTGGTCGTAACTTTTCCATACGATCTTTATTTTAAGCGCGTGATAGCCCATTGGAAATTTATATCCAAGGAATACACATTATTCCATCACACTCTAACTTTGTCTACAGTGTGACTGTGGAAAGCACAAAAATGTTGATTAGGCCCTAAAAATGGCCCTGGAAGTTCAGGACTTGAAAAGCTATTAAAATAATTGATAAAATGAAAACTGCATGTGATCCAGTTGGAATAGGTGGGTGACCCCTGATATCCACCTGGATAAATCCTATACCTTAGGAAGAAATGGTCTCCATTGTGTTGAGTTCCCCAATCAGACGAGGAAATTTATGTTGAATTTGGCCCCGGGTGAGCCACTTTCCTTGGTGTAGGAGTTTCCTTTCTTTGACAACCCGATAAAGCTGGATCCTCTGTTGGCGAGTGACCTTGATATGTGTGTCCATGATATGATCAGTGGATGCACGTTCCATGTAGTCAAGGTTGAGCTCTCTTGGTGTCAATTGTTCTGCTATCTCCAAGGTGTCTAATAATGGTGAAAAATATGGCCAAAGGAGGTATGCATTAAATAATGGGTGGAAGCCAAGGAAGGGGGGAGTCCTGAGCTAAAAATAATTTTCTCCCATGGCCTAATTTTCTCCCATGGCCTTAGTGATGGTGTAATGTCCATAACACAGTGGACGAAGCTTATTATGGGGCCCCGTAAGGCGTTCTTTCCGCAAGTTTAACCAAATTTTATCTCCCACCTAAAACTTGTGTGGCACCCGGTGTTGATCATGGATTTGCTTGTACTTAGCATTGGAATTCTATAAAATATCTTGAACCTATTGGCAAATTCCTTGGATCTTCTCAACGAACTGGGTAGATTTGTCCGCTTCAGTTTGAGCATGAGACGAGTCTTCCTGGGTGGCTGCAAGGGCTAGTACAACATCCCTGGGACCCAATGGTTGAAATCCCAACCCCACCTGAGAGCGGTTGTGGTCGATTGAGCTATGTATGGCTCTGTGGTAATTGTGTTGAACATAGGGAAGAATCTCATCCCATGTGCAGTGATGATTGGAATTGTACATGCGTAGGGTATGCACGATCATCCTATTGATGACCTCGGTTTGGCCATCCGTCTGGGGGTGGAAGGAAGTGGATTTTKTGATCTTGGTGTCCAGCAGTGACCAGAGACTCGACCAGGATGTGCTAAGGAGCCAACTGTCATGATATTAGATGATGGTTTTTGGTAGCAAAAAACGTACCCACACTCGTTCGAAGAATATATTSGGAGTGGCCCCTGCTATGATGCACTTCCTGCAGGCAGAAATAATCGCCATTTTAGGAAAACAATCAACCACCAAAAAAACACACTCAATCACCAGTTTGGAAATGGTGCAGGAAGTGAAGGACTTGATATACTTGTTGACATCCTCTCGAAATTTCGGCCAATACAAATGTTGTTGCAACACTTCCACTGTATTTTCTACACCGAAGTTTCCTACCACCTGACTATAGTGCGATTCCCAAATCATCTTTGTTCGCTCACTTGATGGAACACATAGATGGCCCAGATGGCATAACAACCGATCATGAAGATGGAAATCAGTGACAGTTGTGTTTGCGCCTAGCATCTGGTACGTGGCGATGAGGAAAGGATCTCTCTCATAGAGCTGGGCCCATGTGAAGGTCTTGTGGCCGCAGGAGTTTAGCACCATAGTGAGTGTTGCTACTGGAGGGTGGTTAAGGAAATGAATGACGCAATTTCTACTTCCGATGTTATACTTGATGTTGATACGAAACTGTTGCAGGTATGTGAACCACTATTGATCGTGGTCATTCTGCAATTTTCCTTATCTCTACATGAATTTCATCATCTTATGATCCGTGTGGATGATTGTCTCCTTCCCAAGAATGTATTTCCTCCACTCGCGGCAAGCTTGCATAATGGATTACATTTGTTTGTCGTAAGTACGGTAATTATGGATGAAATCTGATAGTGTCTCACTATGATAGTCCACATGGTCTCCTTGCAAAGAGAGAGATGTGCCCGAAACATAGTCTAAAGCATCTATCTTGATCTAAAAGGGTTGTTGCAGGTCGATTAATGAGAGCATTGTGGATGAGCATAAGAGCTGTTGCAAATAATCAAATTCTTTCTATTTTGATAGGTCCCACATGAAATTTTCCTTACGACCACCATTGGTTACTTGGTTGAGGGCCCATGCAATATGGGAGAATCCCAACACGAACCTACGATAGAAATTGGCAACCCCTAAAAATCTCTGAAGCTTACTAAGTGTGGCTGGGGATGTCTAGTCACGAATGACTTGGATCTTGGTTGGATCAAAATACACCCCATTCTCATCAACAATGTGGCCTAGGTATTGGACCATATCCATGTTGAAGGAACCTTTTTTCAAATTTGCATATAGCTTGTGTTGTTGCATAGTGTGTAGAACCTGCTAAATATGTTGCAAGTGATCCGTCGAATTCTTAATGTAGATGAGGATGTCATCTAGATAAAACACCAAAAAATAATTGGTGAAAGGTCGCAAGATATCATCCATAATGCTCATGAAATTTTCTGGGGAATTTTTCAAACCAATGGGCATGAAAAACCATTCAAAATGACCTTCTTTGGAGTTAAATGAAACTTCCCATACATCTTTCTGCTCTATTGGGACCTGACGGTAACCATACTTCAGATCAATCTCACTAAAGTATTTTTCCCCCTTTAGTTAGTCAAGGAGCTTGTTGATTCAAGGAATCGGGTATCGGTTCCTTACTGTGATTTTATTTAGGGCCCAGTAATCGATGCAGAATTGCTAGGTCCCGTCTTTATTCTCCACAAGCATGATTGGTCTTCCACAAGGTGATGAGTTAGGTCGGATGTGCCCCTTTTGGAGAAGTTCCTTGATCTAATGCTTGATCTCCTTTGATCTAATGCTTGAAAACATCAAACACTACCTCCTCTTTGAAGGACTTGATTCCATAGGACAAGCGAGACTATTGGTCCATGTGAAGATCACTTCCTTGGTGGAGCCATCCGATGGTGTATGGTTGTGGGTGTGGCGTTGTCAGCAAGGCCAACCGCTTGACGACCTCTGCTGAGATCATGTTATTATGGATATCGCTATCAACAATGAAGTGCAACGTAGTACCCTTCACTGACATATTCGAATGAAAGAGGTGCTCGCCTTCCTTTGGCTCATCAAGTTCACCTGGACAGGTCTTGGTGGTAGCAATGGTGGCAATGGTTTCCACATCAATAATCTGTCTCCCCTTTTCTGCTTCCGAATCATTGTCGGAACACACATCCGATTCATAGATTTCACTTCATCCACCAATGAATTCTTTGAATGATAATCAACAGTGTAATGTTAGCGTCTCTTATGGTAGTCGCACCACTTCCTGGCGTCTATCTTCGTCTTTCCATTGTCCTTCTTTGTTTTCATTATAGAGTGGTTGTCCTGAGGATATCCATCTTTGCTATGCCCTTTGTTCTGCGGGCTGGGGATTCCCTTGACTTTCTTCTACTATGAGGGTTCCCAAACACAAACTCTCCTATGTTTTTCTTAATATTCTGCTCGATTTTGACAGTATATCGATAGGCCACGCCCAACGAAGAGATGTACAAAAATTCCATTTATGTCTGGATGTATCTATGAAGACCTCTGCAGTAATTGAGCACAACATATTTCTCATAATATTTGATACACAGCTTGGTGCACAAGGTATGGAAGATATTTGTGAAATATGGCACTGTTTCCAGTCCCTTTCTTACCACAGTGTGGTCCATCTTGTATACAGGTCATCCTAACTTCCAATATTGTAGTATTTTTCCTTATTAACATCCCTGAAGGACACCCGGGTGAGTGAAATAGTAAATAACGAGGGTTCCTCTGTTACCTTTTCCTCACAAAAAGTATCCCACCAATATTTTACATGGGGGATGACTTTTAGGAGCGCAAATGTAATATTTTTTCTATTAGAAAATTTATGGACATAAAAATACTCTTATAGCATATTCAACCATTTGTCTACAGCATCTGCATCTATCTCACCTTAAAATATGGGAATATCAAAGTTGATTTGTACCTTGAAGGGGGCAACGCCTCTACTCGAGGAATATTTGTCGTATGTTGGTAGTCATCAAAGGATTTGCGCAAAACTAWCCATCATCTCATTCCTCTGTTGTGCGGGGGATTCGTCGAGAAAAAACTTGAAATGATATCTTGTCTTGTCATCTTTGTTTTTTCCTATCATGGAAGGTCGCTTGGGTGTGCAAGAGATTTTTTCCACAAGAGAAACAAGCTCGAGACCCAAATATTTATAGCCTGGCCTCATCGGGGACATGCACTAACAATGACACCATGTAGACCACTCTGATACCACTGATCTAGATTTTATGAGAAGAAAGAAATGAATACAGATCTATGTTATTAACACAAAGATACAATGAACAATAACAAAGATATAATAAAACTTGGCTTCTTTTCAATAAATAAATATTCTGAAACTGTAAAATGCAGACTTAAATAAGATTGATAGAATGGTGGCAGCTTATCTCTGAGAAGAGATGTGATGGTTGTGCTCATTCGTAAGAATATGAGTACAATGAGGATTCAAAGGATGTTTTACATCAAACATGAATTCTAAAACCCTATTCATCCAAACACCTAACCGTAGGATATGAAGTGCCAAAATTCATGTGGGCCATGTTGAGGTAGGTTGGTACATCAACTTCTCGGGGTTGTAACTTTTGGATATGATCTCCATTTTAGGCGCACAATATCCTGTTGGAAACGTCTATCCGAGGACTACACATTTTAACATCACACTTTGACTTCTTTTATAGTGTGACTATGGAAAGCCCAAAAAATATCTATCCTAGTTAAATAGATTAGTAACTTCAAGTGAGCGACAAAATCCATCTATTTTGTAACTCATACAAACTCATCAATTCAAAAAGAGAGACAATAAATCAACTAGTAGAAAATTAGGGCATTTAGGCTTTACTTGCTCATGCAGCCCAAACATGAAAACAAAATGGTATACAAAAGTGCATATTCCATAACTCTCCATACTGAGAAGATGGGAAATGGTCATGCACTCTAAAAGAACCCATTAAGGGAGTAGATCACGAGGAATAGTGGCTCTATGAACTCTCCAGCAAACCATATGTTCTAGCATTGAAGGGGGACTATGTACCCTATAATGTCATTCATCAACAAGCCACTATAACTTAACAGGAGGAAGTAAGTAATTACGGGGGAAAAATTGTTAGTATAGTGCTTGGATTTCCTTAGAAATTATGAGAAATCCAAGTACTTTTGGTTTTAAATATGCTCATTGGTAGCTCAGGTTAAGGTAAATAGTAGTAGGTTTTAAATTTGCATATAGCCATGGTTAGAGAGCTACATATTTGAGTTTGTAATTTTGGATTTTGTTGATGAAATAAAAATGATTATTCTTCTAAAATGTTATAATTTCTTTAAGACAATATTTACCATCCGTCTTCAACCAAGCCTACTTGAAGAGTCTGCTCATGAATTCACCATTGTATGTGTTTTTGCATTCACGTTTGTAGTTTATTGTAGTTTTCTTTAATTTTGTAGCTCGAATGTTTATGTTATTGTGATTATCCTTTCACCAACATACCATGAATTTGTGGTTGGCTTCGATGCATATATATTAATATTATTTCTAAGTAATTGAATTTTTTCTTTAGTAGTTAATTTCTTTTATGTAGCATCTTTCAACAACAAAGTTCCAATATCCAAAAGTTATAGAGGTTTGTAGCACAAATCAATGAGTTGAATGCATTTTATGGGTAGATTAATTTGTCTATAAAACACTACAACCTTGTCATAGAAAAAAAAAAAAAAATACATATAACATTTCATTCCATAAATGAAAGTAACACATAATCAATTCCATATTTCTTTTACCTTCAAAAGTTAGTTAAATTTTGTATAAAACTTCACAACACTACGAAACTCTGATTGATAATTTAAGTGTGTTCTTCTGAGATTCAACATTCTTTATTACTACACTTTATGAGTTCACCAGTAACTTTTAAAAGGTATTGGCATTTTCTCTAGCACTTTGTCTTCATGATGATGTTATAAGTAATGTAACAACTTCGACCTAAAAGATTTTAAACCTTCTCCTTCGAAGAAAGCAGTAAAGGATTGTCCTCAAATCCTCAAACTTTAAGAGGTCGTTCAAGGCAGAGCCTTTTCCCCATTGGATCTTAAAAATTTCTCTACTAAGCTCGCCTTTTCCCCATTGGAACTTAAAAATATCTCTACTAATTCCTTTGCATATGTAAGTGCCATATATTGCATATGTTACTGCATGTTTTGCATATGTAACTGCCATGTATTAATGAGATCATCTCTGCCTATCTTCCTATATTTGATTTGTCTATTTAATTGTAGCAACTCAGCTACTCTTTCGGAGTCGATTATTTCAAAATTGATCAATTTGACATTTTAAATGTTTATTCGTAATTGTTTTTAACCATTTAAAAGACCATAATTTTTTTTTGAAAATGGAAGATGGTTTGGAGTAGTGTGAATTGTTTTGTTAAACTATGGCTTATAGATTTGAATTAAGTTATCAAAATCCAAAAAGTGTCAATAAAAAATGGAGTTCAACTAAGAGACCTCTTTCATAACCGTATGGATCAGGTACTCAACCTTCCCTTTGATGGTAGTATGATATGGCTTCGATGCCTTTTTGCTTCTACGTTGATCGTCTCCCTGGAAAATATTTATGGTAAAACGAAGAGCCATCATGCTGAAAAAACTATTCGGATTAGGATAAAGAATGAGGATAAATGAAATTAAGTTTCTGGAATCAATTACTTTTGCAACAATTGTGATGAACGTCGATAGGCGCTTAGAGTAACCCTATAGGTCCTTGCAGCTAATGAGAGACCATTATTTATGTGGTTGTATTAATCTAAACAGGCAGACCAATTATTCTGGAATCTTCTACTTGAATCTAAATAGGCAAACTTTTAAGAAAAAGGCAGACATTAAAAAAAACAGACACACTTTTAAAAAAATAAAAAAAACAGGCACACTTTTAAAAAAGCAGGCACCAATTATTCTAAAACCTTCTACTTGTATCTAAACAGGCACACTTTAAAAAAAATATATATTTTTCCATGGAACACTTTTGACGATTTGGGGGAGCTATACTTGAATCCTTCTTGATCGGGCCCTCCACCGGCTATACTGCCACATTTAGCTACAATTCTCACGCTCTC
The DNA here is from genome assembly GCA_032191745.1 of Picea mariana. Classification (NCBI taxonomy): domain Eukaryota; kingdom Viridiplantae; phylum Streptophyta; class Pinopsida; order Pinales; family Pinaceae; genus Picea; species Picea mariana. The sequence goes on from JASDQU010261826.1 coordinate 7,436, forward strand.
GATCAAGGCCTCCATGTTGGATTCTTTCTTACGGAGCATTTCCATGCATGACTTCCTATACTTGGAAACAATGGAAATGGTATGAGTGGAGATCTTAGGAAGGAGCTAATCGGAGCCCTAGGATTGTGAAAAATGGAGGTCAATCAGGGTTCGGGATTCGACGATTACAAATGCCAAACACCAACACACAACAACTCCCGAATCGTGAAAATGCGAATGGAATGTGGGCCCAGTGGTTTTCGGGTTTCGGGGTTTTCAAACCCTTGATACAAAACAAGGCGCAACTTCAATTGCTGAATTGTGAAATGCGTACAAACTTTGGGCCCCACAACTTCGGGTTCACGATTTTGGGACTAAATAACTCCACGCACAAGTAAACTCTGAATATCAAAATATCAATTTTGTATTTAATCTGCTTTTAAAATCACATGCTCCAACAAATAAACTCGTAATAAATAAATGACCGGGTTCGTAATTAGTAAAACCAAAAAATTACTGCGTTTGCTCAAAAATGAATTTTTGTCAAGAAATAAAATGAGTTTACAAACTCAATGAAACAANNNATATATATATATATATATACACACATAGAAAACCTCTGAACATAGAATAACTAACTCAATTCAAGAAATGCTTTCAAGCTATCTCGCAGATTTACAATTTCGACTCTGGTATTTAAGCACAAAAAATCGCTCGTTCGATCTTCTAAAGGATTTTAATCAAGGCATTGATGGTGTCTTGTGGCCTGCAAAGGTTAAGGCGACCACCGTTTAAGTTATGTAAAACAAAATTTTAATCGGTGGTTTAATCCTCGAGTCTTGAAGGGTCAAGACGGCCACCGATTCACCGTTTGGAAAGAGGCGGTGAAATGATTAATTCCTAACATACTCCCTCTTAATCATTTAAGAACAAAAGAAAACTAAAACTATGTAAAACAAAATTGATGTAAACAATGCATTACAGCTTGCAGACCCCAATATTTTTTCTATGAATTTTAAATAGTTCATTTCTCAAAGGCTTCGTAAATATGTCTACAAATTGTTCTTCAGATCTGCAGAACTAAACATAAATCTCCTTACTAGTTACCAGCTCTTGAATGAAATGATACCTTGTATCAGTGTGCTTACTTTGTTTGTGAAAAACATGATTCCTTGACAATGCAATTGCAGACTTATTGTCACAGACAATCTGGGTTGCATCATTCTAGTTATGCGACAATTCATTCAAGACCCTTCTCATCCATACAGCTTGACATGCAGCTACAACTGTTGGAACATAATCTGCCTCAGTGGAAGATAGAGTCTCAATGGGTTGTTTCTTTGATGCCCATGCCACTACTCCATATTCAAGACTAAAAATATACCCAGATGTGCTTTTCCTGTCATCAATGGAACCTGCAAAATCACTATCAGTATATCTGATCAGCTCAAAGTTTAAGCTTGATGTGTATCAGATAAAAAAATTAGTTGTTCCAGCAACATATCTCAAGATCCTCTTTCTTGCTTGCCAATGAGTACTCTTCGGAGTCTCCATGAATTTGGAAATCAAACTCACAACAAACATAATGTCAGGTCTGGTTGCTGTTAAGTACATAAGGCTTCCAACTAGCCTCTTATACAAGGTTGGATTAACATATGATCCTTCATCATACTTGCTCAGTTTAATACCAGTTGCTATTGGTGTTGCAGCTGGCTTGCAATTCAACATTCTAAACCTATTCAACACTTCATTTGCATAGTTAGTTTGACAAATGAAATTGTCATCATCGAATTGATCCTCTTCAATTCCAAGAAAAAATTTCATTAAACCTAAATCAGTCATCTCAAACTCCGTGTTTATGGAATTTTTAAAGTTTTCTACAGATAGATCTCCAATAAAATTTAGGTCATCAACATACAAACAGACAATCAAAATTTTACCTTCCTGGTTCACCTTTGTATACAGAGTTGGTTCACTTGGACTTCTGCTTAATCCAACACTGATGAGGTATTCATCAATCCTCCTATACCAAACTATGGATTCCTTCTTCAATCCATATAAGGCTTTCCTCAACTTATAAACTTTATCTCTATGCTTATCAATCTCATAACCCGGAGGCTGTCTTACATAAACCTCTTCTTCCAAATATCCATTCAAGTATGCAGACTTGACGTCCATATTATGCATGATCCATCTATTCTGAGCTGCAATAGCTAAGACCAGCCTCATTATGTCAATCCTTGCTACAGGAGAAAAGGTTTCATTGAAATCAATATCGGGATGCTAACTAAACCTTTGAGCTACAAGTCTTGCATTGTACTTTTCAACTTTACCTTCTGCATTCAGCTTAGTCTTATAAACCCACTTAACACCAATACTATTCTTATCTTTAGGTAAATCTACAAGATCCCATGTGTTATTTCTTTCAATGGAATCAATCTCCTCATCCATTGCTTTTATCCAGACATCCTCTTTAGCAGCTTCATCATAACTTACAGGATCATAAGCTATAAATGAAAAATTTGAAATCTGATCTACTTCTTCATTCTGATCATACAATTCTCTTATGATTCTATTCTTTTGTCCTTTAAGTCTGTCTCTTAATGAAGCTAAAGTGGGATTTGATTCACTACTTACCTGTGAATCTGATTGATGTCTACCATGTCCAGATGGCTCACCACGCTCATGAGTTCTTGGCGTTCTAAATTGAGATGGGCTGAAATCTGGTGCTAGCTTTGTTGGAATTCTTGCTGCAGGCGTATGTGCATGTGGAACCATATGTCCATCATCTTCATCCTGCTCAGCTCCATCATCATCTTCACGGGGTAACACAACTCCCTCTGAAATTGATTTGTCAATACTTCCATCCCAGGCTTCATCTTCTTTAAACTGAACATCTCTGTTGATTACATATTTCTACGTGATGGGATTGTAGAGTTTATATGCCCTAGACTCTTCATTGTATCCAAAAAAAATACATCTCTCACTTCTGTCATCCAACTTCCTCCTCATTGCTGCAGGTACATGTGCAAATGCAACACATCCAAAAATTCTTAAATGAGAAACATTACAAGGCTTACCATCCTAGGCTTCCTGAGGTACATGATCCCTCACAGTCTTGGTCAGACTTCTATTCAACATAAAAACAGAGCAAAGAACCGCATCTCCCCAATGTTCATTTGAAAGATGCTTCTCTTTCAACATGCTTCGAACCATATCCATGATGGTGTGATTCTTCATTTCAGCCACTCCATTCTATTGTGGAGAATATCGAGTAGTAAATTGCCTTTTAATTCCGTGAAGACCACAAAATTCAATGAATTCATTCAATTTCTACTCACCTCCTCTGTCAGACTTGAGGATCTTAATGGTTCGACCACTCTCATTCTCAACCATAGACTTAAATTTCTTAGAAACATCAAAGGTTTTAGACTTTTGTTTCAACAAATACAACCAAGTCGTCCTACTAAAATCATCAATGAAAGTCATAAAATAAACACAACCAGTTAAAGAAGGTGTTTGCATAGGTCCACATAAATCTGTGTGGACAATTTCCAAAGGAGCTTTTTCTCTGTAGGAATCACCTAAAACAAATTTCTCTCTTTGATGTTTTCCAAGTATGCAACTCTCACAAGAGCTTGCAGGTTGTTGAATACAAGGTAACCCTTTCACCATTTGTTTCTTCTATAACAAATCTAAGCCACCAAAATGTAAATGACCATATCTCAAATGCCATAACCAAGGTTCATCTAAACTTCCATCTTTATAAGCATTCAAAGAACCACTCAAATCATTTCACATAACAAGTGGAAAAATTCTATTCTTGGTCATCTCTACTTTTGCAATAAACTGTTTGTTGGGTAATTTATCATAGATAGTACATACATTGTTGTTGAAGAACACTCTGTACGTTTTCTCCAACAACTGCCCAACACTGATAAGATTGCATTTTAAACCAGGCACAAAGTAAACATCATCAATATTTCTTCTCTGAGTGTTCTTAGTGTAAACTGGAACTATACCTTTACCATTGACTATAACCTTACAGTGATTTCGCAGTTTGACTTCAGACTGAATACTAGTATCAATGGAAGAAAATAAGTCATTATTACCAGTCATGTGGTTACTACAACCAATATCCAAAAATCAAATATCATTTTCACATTCCTGAGTGATGTTACAGGTCAAAAAAACAGGATTTTCATGATCCTCAGACTCATTTATAATATGTGTAAACTTCTTTCTAGCATATGCCTGTTTCTTCCAACATCTGTTAGCAAAATGCCCAAACTTCGTATAGTAATAACATTACACTGTAATTTTATCATACCTCTGATTATCTTGCTGCCAGGGTTTGTTGCTGCTCCCTCTTAAATTAGGAGGATTTTGTTGGAACTTCTGCTCAGACTTTGATTCAGCTCTGTTGTCCCTTGGACTAGAAAATCGACCTCCTCTTCCACGAGTATGAAACCTTCCTCTACTTCTGCCTTTGGTAACATGCAATTGGGATTTGAAAGCATGCTCCATTGATCCTTCTTCATATCTAGATATCTTAGATTCATGAGCAACAAGAGAACCAGTTAACTCATCAATTTGCATTAGACTTAAATATTTAAATTCCTCTATGGGAACAACAACAAGCTCAAACTCCTTGGGCAAACTTCTCAGCACTTTCTCAATAACTCTTTTATTCTCAACATCATCTCCATACTACCTAAGCTGGTTCACAGCACTCATCACTTGAGTCATGAAAGTATCAACACTTTCATTATCCTTCATCTTCATATTTTCGAAGTCCCTTCTCAGGTTCTGCAACTTGACTGTCTTCACCTTGGACACACCTTGATAACAGGTTTCAAGAATGTCCCAAGCCATCTTCGAAGATGCAGCACTAGCAATCTTCATAAAAATGGATTCATTTAATCCTTGATTGATTAATCCAAGAGCTTTATTATCCTTCATCCTGTTTTCCTTCAACAAAACACGGTCAGCATTAGACAGAGCCAATTCTATTGCAGCATCAACTGGCTCGAGATAGCCATCAATAACATAAGTCCACAGATCCTGAGAACGCAGAATCGTCCTCATCCGAATGTACCAGGAATCATATGACTTCTCGCTCAGAACAAGAACCTGAATCTGAGAAGAACTACTACCAGACGCAACCATTTATAAAAATTGACATAAATTAAATAAACCTTCACGCAAAAAAATATGAGAATAAAATTTTTGGCACTAACAGGAATAATCTGCAATGAACTAAGCAATTGTCGGATAAACTACAGGCTCTCATACCAAATGTGAAAAACGGAAGTCAATCAAGGTTCGAGATTGAGTGATTACAAATGCCAAACACCAACACACAACAACTCCCGAATCGCGAAAATGCGAATGGAATGTGGGCCCGATGCTTTTGGGTTTCGGGGTTTGCAAACCCATGATACAAAAAAACATGCAACTGCAATCGCCGAATTGCGAAATGCGTACAAACTTTGGGCCCCACTACTTCGGGTTCGGGGTTTTGGGACTAAATAACTCCACGCACAAGTAAACTCCGAATGCCGAAATATCAATTTTGTATTTAATCTCCTTTTAAAATCACACGCTCCAATAAATAAACTCAGAATAAATAAATGATCGGGCTCGTAATTAGTAAAACCAAAAAATTACTGCGTTTGCTCAAAAACGAATTTTTATTAGGAAATAAAATGAGTTTACAAACTCAATGAACAAACAAAATATATATACGCGGAGAAAACCTTCGAACACAGAATAACCAATTCAATTCAAGAAATGCTTTCAAGCAATCTCGCAGATTTACAATTTCGACTTTGGTATTTAAACACAGAAAATTGCCCCTTCGATCTTCTAAAGGATTTTAATCAAGTCGATGGTGCCACCATTTAATTTATGTAAAAAAAAATTGTAATTAATGGTTTAATCCTTGAGCCTTGGGTCAAGACGCCACCATTTAATTTATGTAAAAAAAAATTGTAATCAATGGTTTAATCCTTGAGCCTTGGGTCAAGACGGCCACCGATTCAGCGTTTGCAAAGAGGCGCTGAAATGATTACTTCCTAACAAGGATGACAAGCGACATGACGATGCAGACAGCTGCATGATTATCCATGATCATGCATAAAAACACAGTGAAGGAAAACACAAAGTTAGTGACGCCCCACTCCTCGATCAACCACATTTTATGCCGGAGGTGAATATTAAACGTCTGTGGGTAGGTTGTGGCTTACGTGTTCAGACATCAGATTACAGTAATTTTATAATGTGATTAGGTAAATGTAAAAAAGTAAATAGGTTTATCGGATTCCTTAATAAATGCAAGGAAGTTAATAACAATAAACTCACTCATTGATTTTTGAGGACTACTAAGAATATGACAGCATCTTCAATGCATAGCCAATGCATAGCCATCAGATTATAATTTAAAGTTAAGAGATCATTAATTGTGCCCATTACCAATAGATGTATGCCTTTTGGACTTAAATATTGTATAATTATTTTAAGCAAAATAAAAATTTATGTTTTTCTTTTTTAAATATAGTTTTGTTTTTTAAAACAAGCTTTGAGTTTTCATTTTGAGGTTACCATAATATGAGAATTATCTTAGGACACTGTAATATGAAATATTGCATAATCTGAGAATTATTTTAGTATTATTAACGATGGATGTAGAAATGACACTGTGGCTTAATATTTGTTTGAATGAACTGTATTAAGGAGTTTCGGCGGCTGTAATAAATAGTAATGTTTGAAATCCGCTGTAATAATAATGGGTTTGAGCAGCTGTAATCAAATTGCTTGAAATCGGTGGTAATAATAATGAGATTCAGCAGCTATAATAATAACAATGCTTGAAATCAGTGGTAATAATAATGGTGAGTTTCAGCAGCTGTAAAATCTTATAAATAGCTTGTAGGATAAGCCGTGTTTATCATGCAATGACATAAAGTGTGAATGCTTGAAACTACAACGCCATACTCTGTCACAAAAGCAAAGTGTGAAGGTTTTTACATACTGTTGCAAAGTGTGAAGGTTTTTACACAAAACATCGGAAACATGGTTAAAATGGATAAGGTACCTCGATCAAATATTAAACCGACGAACAAAGTGTACTGAATGATGTTTACATTTCAACGTAAAGGAAAATGGCCGGGAAAAATCCCGATGTAGCGTGGCTTATTTATCAAAATTTGATCATGTATTTCAACGAAAGCAATTTATCTAAATTTGTTTCAACGGAAGCAATGATGAGAAAGAGGTTTCGCTGCTGCTTGTACTATGTATGTGGTGAAGAGACAATGATGGTGAAGAAACAATCTATGTATCCTTAAGTCGACCTTTAATAATAAAATTAAAGGATGTTAGGGGTCGTTTAGGCTGCTTGGGTGCTGTTCAACTGCTCCACTATCCCCTCTTCTCCCGTGTCAACGTCAAGTACTAAGTTTGTATCTTCATGTTTTGCAACTAACTTCACCAACTTCAACCTTTTCTAACAGCTTCAACGTAGACTAATCACTAGACTGACCTGCATGGGAAATTTATGGATATATAAAGACTTCATCCGGTTAGTTTCGTAAACCATGTCTAATTTGCTTTCTGGAGTTTGAAGCTGAAATCGAAATAGTGCAGTAGAAAACTAATAAGTTTGTTTGCTATTCTGGTAATGGATATACCTAGCTGCAATGGGAGTGTTGATTGGACATGTCTCTGCCAGGTTTCTTTTGTTGGACGTATGGCTGACGCTGTGGACCGCTATGGTGTCCGCGAAGCTACGCAGCGAGACATTCGTTGTCTGTTTTCTTACCTTCATTATTTTCCATTTTATATAGTTTTTAAATTTCCAATAGGAAGTGTTGTAGTGGGGAACATTGAATATTTGCTGATTATTAATTATTAATAGTTTTTAGCATTTTAAAATTTTTGGAGTAAGATATCTGCGTCCCTGATAATTTGACTATATACACACATGGCAATTCTTTGTTTATCAAAATAATGATTTGGAGCTGGTTAATTGAACATTCAGATTCAATCGACCTCTGTAAAGAGGCTATGTGGGATGCACAATATAATCACCGTTAACGGCCAGTTTCCTGGTCCAACGCTCCATGTTAGGAACGGAGACACTCTTATGGTCAAAGTGTACAACAACGCGCAAT
>JASDQU010261829.1:2799-15482 GCA_032191745.1 Picea mariana
AAAAAAAACATTCATATCCCATAATATTGACCTCTGCCAATTCGATAGTAGGCAACTAGGGTGCATATGGGGTGCCTGTGAGAAAAGATAATTCTTTGATAAAGATTTGTTTGTATTGCAACATGTGACAGTAATTGTGTTCTGATAGGAATTAAAATGAACACTGGGGGATGATAATATAATCTCCCGTAGATCTTGGTTTAATGCATTTTAATGGGAGATGTCCTCCAGATTTTTGGTTATTAATGCCAATATTTTCAAACCTTTGTGGTGAGTTTTCAATAATAAAAAGCGTAATTAATTTGCATTGGGAAGTGTGAGAAGGTGGTGGGGATGGATGAGAGCGATAAATTCTTTCAAAATTTTCTGAACCTGGGAATCTGTGGACCTGTGAATCTACGACAACAAGAGGTGAAGAATGGACTAAGTATGGAAAGGCAAGGAAGTTAGACAAACTCATCGTAGGTAGAGTGAATCTTGTGAGTTTGAGGAGTCTGGGGTCTAATTGTAGATCACATAAGTTTTGGGTGCAAGATGTATATCACGGAATAAGGGGCATGATATTTTGATAGAGCCAATCCGAGAACTCGTGAACATAAACATTAACTATGGGAAAACATTCCCACCTATGGAATATATATGGAGCTTGATAAACTCAAGTTCATGTTTAAATATAATTTGTTTATATTTATTCCAATACTATTCATGTTATTTTATTTTAATAGTATCTTTGTGCCCCAAATGTAAACCATGTTCCAATTTGAAGGGTGTTTTTGTCTCGCAATTTTTTCTCAAATGCATAGGCGATAGAGAAAATATATGAGTTAAAATTTTCATATCCAAGAATATTCTCAAATATGACAAGATGTAATATATGTAGAATATTAAATAAGGACATGACGTCAACTCCTTTGTAGATGTGCTGGTAGCCAATTCGTTTTTATTATCCTATAAGATGCCTACACCTATGTCTTGCAAACATCAAGTTTTTCGTCACATTTTTCAAATAGACGACACTTTCATCTCTTGCGACATTTACACATTTGTCTTCATTAAGTTTTCACGACTGTAAGCGTTAAAACTTCTGCTTTTGAGGTCACATTTCGATCACTATCTGAACTATCATGATCTTTTTATTGATATGCCTACTGCACTTACCTTTTATCTATCGTTATGTGGCTAGAAGGATTTTCAAACTATGCACATTGGACATTTTTATATTGATTGCATAACTTTATTTTATTGAGTCTGTAAGGCATTGAGCATTTGGATTCACACTTTTTATGACTTGCCTAATCATTGATTCTATGAATTGCATAGGGGTTATGATTTATTTTATATATATATATATGATATGATCCTTATGTCAATATTTTCATAAATTTGGCTAGTCGACTATATGAATTCGTTTTGGCACATTGATTGGACTTTTGATTATATGTATTAATACATTTGCGCATAATGATTTTGGTATTGATCTATACATCGAATGATTTGAACACTATGGCATAGTGTTGGCGCGTATTGGTATGCACATTGCATTGGGTTGATTGTACACATAAGTTAATGGTTGAACTATTATTATGGAGTAAACAGCTATGAAATTTGGCGGTTGTACTTGGGTAATGAATATTATGCATGGCAGACTCCACCACCTTTGCATGTGCGCATTTATGCTTACCTCTTTTGGCCCGATTCATTGTTGTTGGTTCGGGTAGCTCTGTTACTGTGTGTTGATGAATTTGAACCCTTCCTTTACCATGAATTCAGCTCCATGGCACCAGTCGTGCGAGTTGAACCCAATGGAAAACAGGCCCTATTGATGTTTGATAATGCCCACCAAGATTTGGCAAACAGTGGATGGCTTACCTTCATGGAACGTTTTGAGGGTTTTAACCTTTGCGTGGCTCGACAGTTTGCCATGAACTTCGATGGTTGTCAAGCCAAAGTAGGTGATGTACAGTTAGAGATTGATGAATAGCTCATCATCTCAGCCACAGGGTTATCTACCTCTGGGTAGCGTTGGTTTAAGAATTGCAAGGTTGAGGAAGTTCCGTGGACATTGTTGTTTCAATTGCGCAAAATCACGTCCTGTGATAAAGGTATGACCGTAAATATGCTCAAACAATGTTGGCACGATTTATTAATGATAATCAAGCAGTTTGTGACCTGCAAAGGTCGATACGGACTTGTGTTCTTACACCACCTGCGTTTGCTTATGGTTTTTATGGGATATCAGCTCAATATGCCCTATTATTTGCTTCGTAGCCTGTTTAAAATGTCGAAGAAGTACAAAAGACACCAGGATGATAGTATCCTTTTCCATTATGGGCTTGTCAAGCTGATCGTTGTCTGTCATTTGAGTCTGCATGGGGATAGTTGGAGCAATTTCGTTGCTCAGAATCGTTTCGAGGATCCGAACCCTACACAGGTTGACAAACCTGTGGTGAGTGAGGTCAAGGTTGTACCCCTAGTGCCCTACCATATCCTTCTGCCTAAACCCTCGGCCGACCCTCTTATCAAATTATCCCACACTGTGACTAAGAGTGTTGAGACTGTTAAGCCTATGAGCAAAAATCCCAATGCAAACCTCACTGCAAACGCCAAAGGGAAAAAGAATGCATGTTTGATTTCACGAATGGCAAGAAATAAGCCAAAACCCTCTGTCGAGCCCAACCCTATCGTGTTGAGTGAGGAATTTAATTCGGAAGTGGAGCGTTTCTTGGCTAGCGAATACCCCTATTCACAAGGTTTGTGTGCCGAACCCTCATATGATTTTGTATCAAACCTACCCCCTTTCCTAAAGGACGACCCTAACTACCTAGGCATTAAGTTGCCTTGTGAAACCCTCGGTCAATTGCCCAAAACCTTGCCTGCTCTGTCTAAACCTACAGTGTCACCCTGTGATCACTACAATTCGTGGTTAGAGCGATATTATAATGATGTTCCAATACTCCAGTCGAAGATTCAGCCACTAGAGGACCAGATTGCAGTGCTAACCAGTCAAAATACCAAGCTACAAGCGACATATAAGAAACAAAAGACGACTGGCTCCATCCTGTTTAAAAATGTGGAATCAACCATGGCTGTTGTAAACTCAAAGCTGGTATAAGCGAGCAGCCTCATCGTCACACAGGTATGTTTTGATATCAATTGTTTTTTGTAAATAATCTAGGTTTATATAACGATTTGGCTTTGGTTTTAAACAGCTCTGTTCATTTCATTTGAATGGCTCTATTACATTGCATGAATTCTATATATAGCTTTGCTTTGACTAAATGGAATTCCGTTTTGCCGATCATTCTCAGTTTAGTCTCTCCTAGATTTTCATCGATTTGATTGATATTAATATGGATTTGATTTGTTTGATTGAGTTAAAATGGATGCTCTGCTGTCAATTAAATTTGTTTGTATCTATTCTAGATAGGAAATGTTCCTCATATTCAATTTAGAATACAATCACATTTCGATTCGATTTCGTTATAATGCATACGCTATGATTGGCAACGATTTTGATGAGGTTAATTGTTATGGCTTGCTGTGCCATGTGACTTTCAAAGAACAGGAATTCAACTCAGATCGTTTCCAATGTGACTATGTTTCTTTGGAAACATTTCTTTTTATTCAAGCCTATACAAACACACCAAAATCATGGAATGGATTTAATTCATAAACGATTATGATAAACCCCAGCCGGTTAATTCGCATTGATTAAAGTACTATTAGCTCGACCATGTTATCAGTTGGATTCATATTTCAATGGACACTCTGATTGAATTTGATTTGTAAAACAAGATTGATTATATCTGAATTCACGATTTATTTCTATATTAAACTTGGTCATGATTTGTTTGAATTTAATGATTTCGTTCAATACCAATCGAGTTTATTTGCCCATTTTGCAATAACCAATTATCACTTCTGTCGATTCTATTATGACTATGATCAAAGTCAAATCGATCTGGTTACGATTTTGTATGAGTTGATTCTCACACCTGTTTGAATTAATTTACCTGTGGCGTGAATCGTTTGATGTCATGACAGCTATAATAATTTTAAAAAGATTTTGTTTCGATCTGATCGTATCTCTTGTCATTGGAAAAACACAACGATTTGTTTTGCATTCCTTTCAAATTGAATATGAAACAATTTTCAAAACTGTTGGGTTTTGATTCTGTCTACCCGATTTATGATAACAATTGAAACAGAGTATGCCTGTCTCTCTATTCGGTTATTGGATTTTGATTCTATTTGATTTCAAATGATATAACGTTTTCAAATAAAATGATTCATTTTTAAATGAATGTTGGTTGTTAATTCAATTTGATTTTATTAAAAAGATTTGATTTAATTTCAATTCTGATCTTGTATCTTATTTTAGACTAGCTACAGAATCAGATGATTCTGTAGCTAAGTCTGTAGAATTAATTTTTTATTGTTTTATTAATGAAATATCTCTCTAACTTGTTTATTTTAGACCTGTTTCAGGTGAATTCAAAATTGCATGGGATTTGATGGACAGTTTAGAGGATATTTGATGACTTATTTTCATTTTAGTTTCCTAGTTTAGTTGATCTTGGGAATATCTTCCCAGATTATGTAAACGGTTTGATAACTTCCACAGGGAGGTTTTACCCTTTGGAAAAACTTATAAATACTTATTATTTTTTGTAATAATATCATCCTCATTCATGGGAGAACAAGGATATGAAATTTTAATACAAACTGAGACATAATTTGATATTCTGCTACAGCTTTAGCTTTTCATAATATCAATATTTGGTTTTATGTTTATGTGTATCAATTTGCATTTGGTTAATGACTACTTTAGCTATCTTAGTCTTTTGCAAATGATATGATTTAATCAATACAATCCATATCTGATTTCTTCCGGTGTATAAAAAAAACATAGCAATTACTTGATTCAGTTTGTGAATGACAGATTTCCCTTCTTCATAAGTTGAATTATTAAGTATAAGTTTTTGCAAAACAGGTTTCCCTTATTGCAGAGATTTATAAATCATATAATTGTTATGATTTTTTATGTCTTGTTTGTCCTGTAAATGACTCAAAGAGCAGTGCAGCCCATCGTTTATGAGAAGCTTCCGGATTATTCGGTGCAAGTTTCCTTCCTCCGACCAGCTTCGCAGTCATCATACACAGGACAAATCTAGAGCGTTTCCAGGTCTGTTTGTTGTTTATTTATTTAGTATATTTGTTAGTATTTTAGTTAGATATATTTGTAATTAGTATATTAGATTGTTTAATTTCAATAAGTTTTATTTCTTGTTCATAAAATCAAAAAATCAACAAAAGCATCCCTTGCTGTCTTAGGGCAGAATATAATGAGTTTTTCAAGTTTTATTGAAATCTGTGAATTGTAGATATTGTAGATTTTGTAAATAAGTTATATTTTAGTTAGTAGTTAGTATAGTAATAATTAGTAGTTTGTATATATATAGTTAGTTAGATTAGATTAGTTTTTTTAGTAGTTAGTTTTAATTAGATTAGTGTATTAGTTTGTTTTATTGTTAGTTAGTATTAGTTTGTTTTATCTGTTTTTGTTAGATTAGTTAGTTTAGATTAGTTTTCTCTTTGGTTTTCTTAGGAACTTAGATCAGCTAATGGAGCTGCTAAACCCGTAAGGGTGGTTCATTCCAAATGGCTTGGGTTATTAGACAACCTCGGACCGGTTCCACTCTCTCAGTTGATGGATGGTCGATTTCGCCCGTCAACAAATGGCACTAGAAGGAGGGCCTAAACTTAATTAATGGCACGAGGTGGTCGCAAGACTCCCTCCCCCCCCTAATCGCTGACCTATAGTGAGTAGAAGCCGTTCACACGATAATATTCCCCTTCAAACAGTGACTACTTCAACTGACGATCCACAGATCATTGTTGAGCCAGCAACCCCTAATCCTACAGGTGGTGACATAGAAGAGATTGTCCACCTATATCTTATTAATACACATAGTTCCTTAGCTAGTTTGAGGCAACCAAACCGTCTGTGGGGTCAACCTTTGGACTTCTCTGATATCAGAGAACAATTAGCTGACACTAACTTCACTGTGAATCCTATAGATCCAAACTTAAATCCTGCTGGAGGAGGATCTGGGATACCTCCTTCACCACCTCCATCATCTCCTTCCTCTTCTGGAGGAGATTCCTCTTCTGACAAAGTCAATTCACATTCTCATCCTTCCACACCCACTACCCCGATGGAAAATTAGAACAACTCTGCTAGACCCTGGTTGGACCAGGATGTTGTAGTTGTACCTGGAGCTCAGCACCCTCTACCTAAACACCTGGAGAAATGGCTTCCCAAGTTTGACCCTGACTCAAAATAGATAGCGAAAGATCATATCAAAAATTTATGTTAGCCATTAGACTCCGTAATGTTGAACATGAAGACGTTGTTTGTAGGTTGTTCCCGTATACTTTTGAGGGTAATGCATCGACATGGTAATTTTCCCAACAGCCCCATACCATCATGTCTTGGGAAAAATTTGAGTCATGATTTTTGGAGAAGTTCGGAGACGGTAAGCCTCCAGAAGTCTTGGTCATGGACCTCTCTAGCTTAAAAATGAACCCGAAAGAAAAAGTTAAAGATTTTAATCAAAGATTCTTGACGCTTAAAAAATGAATCCATGCAGATTCCATGCCTATTGAGAGTCTTATAATAGCTTACTACACTAAAGCTTTGCATCAAAGCATAGCTATTTGGGTTAAACGATAAAAAAAGGCCACATTGTTAGAAGCCTTCGAGGAGGCCATCCAGATAGAAAAAGACATACTTAGTCTTAAGGACTCTTCTAGCAACGAAACTGAGATTGTTTCTACTGCCAAAAAGAAGATTGAAATTCTCCCCAGACCTACTCAAAGTAAAACACAACCTGAAAACTCTGATTTGGAAAACTTAACTAAAGTTGTTCAAAAACTGTCTAATCAAGTTATAGATTTGAAGAGGTCAACAAAAGAATCTTCCTTGAGTAAAGGACCCTACAAACCTCCTTTCTGAAATCCCTTTCCTACCAATCGACCTAACCCAACCACCGAAGGCCTTAATCTAGAAAGTTTGCAATGTGCTCTTCAAACAATTCTAGAAGCCCAAGATAACTTGACGTGTCCTGAGATTCCTGAGGAGGTAGTCGAACCAGAGACAGTTCAAGAAGAAGAGTCTTCTCCAAAAATTTTTGGACACTTCTCGAATGGCATCTTCCAAGCCAACTTCAAGATTGTTCACCCTTATAACACTAGGAGTAAAACAACAAATAAACCTTCTACAGAGAATACTACAACTTCCCCTCCAAAGCAATCTAAATCAGCAGAGACTAAACAAAGTAATGTGAACCCTAAATTAGATTATGATGTTTTTGAAGATCTTAAAAAATTAAGGGATAACATTTCTATCTATGAGTTGTTGAAGTTTCCATTTTTGTTACAAAAAATGTTGCAAAATATTTCAGAAAATGGCAAGAATGGTAATTCTAATGGTAACAAGGTTGTGCAAAGTAAATTCCCTCAGAAGACTTCCACTAAAAACAATCCTAATCCTCAAGATAAAGGAAGTCCTCCTGTAAGTAATATAAATAATGTAAATAATGTAGATAAAGTAGCCTTAGAAATTGCGAGTAAGAAACCACAAGCTGTTACTTCTAGTACTCGCAAAAATGTACCTCCTTTTCTTTTAAATTTCGATATTTTCAATAGAAACGTGCATAATTGTATGGTAGACTCAGGAGCGTCATCCAATGTGATGCCTTGGTCTGTATGCCAAAAGATAAATGATGAAGTTGAACCCTCTTATTTAAAAATCATACAACTTGATCGGACAAATGTCAATGTTATAGGCGAACTAAAGAAGGTGCTTATTAGATTATCGTCTAACCCCAAGGTTTATCAAGTTATTGATATAATCGTTGTGGATATTCCAGAAGTGTATGGCATGTTTTTAAGCAGGGACTGGTTGGAGCAGCTACATGGTTACTTCGCAACAGACTAATCTCACTTATGGCTTCTAGAGAACGGAAATCCTAATAAAATCAGAGTAAACCGTGAGCGCTACCTCAAGTTCATGATCACTGATTTGAATGACCCTAATGAACCGTACACACCCCCTGTTGATTCACCTGAAGTACAAGGGATGGACACTTTCTTCGGCAACTTCATGGTCGTGGTTTCACCTATCATCAATCCAGAACAACAGTCCGAGATCGTAGCATTTGTTCAGCCCGCACCTTCCACACATCGATCCAATGAACCCGATGCAAATCAAATTTGGTCTCTGTATTTTGACGGGTCAAAGTCCAAAGAAGGAGCCGGAGCAGGCTACGTCATTATCGATCCAGTAGGTAACAAAACATTGATAGCATGTAGGTTGGAATTTGAATGTACTAACAATACTGCAGAATATGAGGCTTTACTGCAAGGTCTCAGAAAAGCTTTGGACATGAACATTCAAAATTTAACTATTTTCGGCGACTCTGAAATAGTGGTTAGACAGGTGAGAGATTCTATCCACTATCTTTCTCCGCATCTCAAAATCTACCAGTCTGAGGTATGGAATTTAATGAGTAAATTTTCTTCTTTTAATATAAATTCCATTACTAGATTGAATAACTCTGAAGCAGATCCATTAGCTAATGTAGCTTCTAAACTTCTTCCTGCAGAAGGCTTGTCCCCAGACGCATTCTCCATTGAGCTGTTGTTTCGGCCATCCATTCTCAATAACGTCACAAACTGGAGAATATTTGATGATGATCAGCAGATTATCAACTTTCTGCACATGGAAGAAACCTTCCAAGGTGCGGTGATAGACGAGCACACACACGACGACAATTTGCACGATTTCACGGTAATACCTGATCCGAAATATCCTGAAGCTCTATCAGATATGGTAAACTTGATCCCAAAATCTGTAATTAGATTAGAGAAGTTTTATGATTTTGAAGATAAATTTAAAAAGACGGTCAATTGTAAAACTAATAGTTCCTCGTTGTCTTATGAAAAAGTTAATTTAGGAACTAGTGAAAATCCTCAGTGTATTAACCTAGGTTTGGGATGTTCTAGACAAGAAAAAGATGCTTTTGTTAAATTATTCAAAGAATTTAAGGATTTCTTTGCATGGACGTACGATGATCTTAAAACGTTCGACCCTAATATCATACAACATGTCATCCCAATGAAACCCCAAACCTTACCCTTCCAACAGAAACTGAGGAAAATGCATCCTAAACTAGAATCGACTGTTCAAAAAGAATTGAATAAACTCCTAAGTGCTAAAATAATTTTTCCTGTTAGGCACACTCAATGGGTGTCCAAGCTTGTCCCAGTTCGGAAGAAAAATGGGGAAATCCGACTTTGTGTCGATTTCTGGAACCTCAATAGAGCGTCTGATAAAGACAATTATCCTGTCCCACCCATGGAACAGATCCTTCAACAGGTATATGGTTCCGAGAGGCTATCTTTTTTGGATGGTTTCTTCAAATACAACCAAGTCTTGATGTCTCCACTAGAACAACTCAAAACTACCTTCCGTACTCCATGGGGCACTTATGCTTATCGCAAAATGCCCTTTGGATTGATTAATGCTGGTGCTACCTTTCACAGAGCAATGGATATTGCTTTCTGAGGCTTAATCAATCAGTACATTGTAGTTTACTTAGATGATGTGACTGTGTATTCTAAAAATAAAGACGATCATCTAGCTCACTTATGAGCCGTTCTGCTATGATGTCGTAAATACGGGATCTCCTTAAACCCCAAAAAGTCCATCTTTGTAGTAGAACAGGGTAAACTCCTAGGATTCATTGTGTCTAGTGATGGAATTATTATTGACCTCGAGAGGACTCAAGTCATCGCCAAACTTCCCCCACCTACATCCAAAATATCCATGCAATCTTTCTTAGGCCAAATTAACTTCATGAGAAGATTCGTCCCCAGCTTCTCCGAAATCGTCAGGCCTCTACAGAACCTGATTAAGAAAGACACCCAATATCACTGGGGACACACATAAAATCAAGCTTTTAACGCCATAAAGAAGGCCATAATAGACGCTTCGTCTCTCATGAGCCCTAACTTCTCTCAAGATTTTACACTCTATACTTTTGCCTCTGATCGTTCCTACGCCGCAGTCCTAACTCAGAAGAATTTCGATAACAATGAAGTACCCATCACCTTTATGAGCTCCTCTTTCAAAGGTACTGAACTTAATTACCCAACGGTCGATCGACAAGCCTACGCTGTGTTCAAAGCAGTCAAGCATCTCTGGTCCTATTTTTTGAAGTCAAGGACGAAAGTCATTGTCCCCTACCCTGCCGTAAGGAATTTGTTAGTGCAGAAGGAGTTAGGAGAGAAGAGAGCTAATTGGGTCACCTCCTTGCAGGAGTATGACTTAGAAATCACCCCAGCTCAGATTGTGAGAGGCCAAGGATTGTGTAAATTGGTTGCTGATTCAAAAGCAGGACACCAAGAAGATAGTGATACGTCAAACCTAGGACAAAGCGATCAAAGTATGATATATTGCACACAAAACCTTGTTAGTCCCTGGTACGAGGATATTAGGTTCTATATTGAACATGGATCAGCCCCCCATCACTTAGACCCCACCAAGAGAAGAGAGTTAAGACTAAATTCAGCCTCCTTTCATCTAGTGAACGATATACTATTTCATCAAAATTTTGATGACGTACTGATGCGCTGTCTCGAGAAAGACGAAGCATAAAAAGTCTTGCTTGAGTTGCATGCAGGAGAAGCTGGTGGTCACTTTGGTGGTGACACCACTGCTCATAAGGTTTTAAGAGCTGGTTATTACTGGCCTACACTTTTTAGGGATGCCCATGCCTTTGTCGCAAATGCATCATCTGTCAGAAAGCATCAGGGTGGTTGCAAAAACCAGCCTTTCCCTTGCAACCCGTTTCAGTAGATTCTCGTTTCCAGCAATGGGGCCTTGATATCATAGGTCCAATTAGCCCTCCATCCTCACAACAAAACAAGTATATTGTGATAGCCATTGATTATTTTACTCGATGGTCTGAAGCTGCTGCGCTAAAAAATGTCAACACCAGTCTGGTAATTGCTTTTCTGAACTCGAATATTATCACTCGTTTCGGCATCCTTGATTGTCTAGTCTTTGACAACGCTTCATACTTTTCTTCTCTTGATATGAGCGAGTTTTCTTTTCGGCATCCCCAGGGAAATGTCTTAGAAGAATCAACAAACAAGAACTTGATTAAAATTATCCAAAGAACCATGGTTGAAAATCACAAGAATTGGCACAATGCACTGCTAAACACACTGTGGGATGATAGGGTAACACCCAAAGCCGCTATAGGAAACTCCCTCTTTTTTCTCGTTTATGGCAGAGAAGCAATTCTTCCACCTCACGTTCTTCTTCCTTCGCTTCAATTGTCTCAAAAAGTCCAAGAAGAAGATTGTCCTCCTCTAGAAAACCGAATTAACACTTTGATGAAGTTAGAAGAAGTAAGAGCCCAAGCTAAGCACAAGTTAGATCAACATCAACAATTGATTAAAAGCTGGTTCGATTCTAATTCTGCTTCTGATAGGAATTTTGAAGTAGGCGATATCATCTTAAAGTGGGACAAACCACATGAAGGAAAGGGCGAGCACACCAAATTTCAAAACTTATGGCTTGGACCATTTTTAATTGCTAAAAAGTTGGGTCCTAGTTCCTTTTGATTGCAGAACCTTGAAGGGTAGCTCGATACCTACCCGGTGAATGGCCAAGCCCTGAAAAGATACTTTGCTTGATAACTACCCTTGTATATTATGTATATATTTTTCATTTTTGTTTGCGTTTTCATTTTCTTTCTGTTTTTTTCTTTTGATTTGAATTGATCAGTTTGTGTTTTTGGACATACACATACCTGTACACTGAGCTATTCAGACAAAGATAATAGAAAAATTTCTTTGCTGAAATAACTTCTGAAAATTTGTACAAACATCAATGATATATCTCTGAAACCGATATCTATGTTGGAAAATTTTGTTGTTTGAAAGAAGTTTACTGATTTCAATCTCTGAGCAAATATCTTCATGATCATCTATTATCTTTTTGCGCTGTCCCTTTTCCGTAAAGGAATGACTCAAAAGATGTCTCCCTGTCGTAGGAAGTTGTTTTGTAAATAAAATATTTCTGGAGATAAATAAAGGACAGTGCTAAAAAATTATGATGAGGTCTGAAAAAATATGTTAAAATGTTATGATTTTCAGCGTCACCCTGCTCAACTGTATATCTATAAAAGAAAAAAAAAAATTTTTATTAATAAGGGCTGTGGAAAGTTCTTGTAAACCCACCGGGATACTGAAGAGGTCTGCTGGCAGCGAGTAAATGCAAGCATGGCACCAAGACAACTTCGTTGGGGTACTGAACAGGCCTGCTGGCAGCGAAGCAATGTTGGGTACATGAAAATCTGCAAAATATATATATATATATATATATATATATGTAAGAAACCTCTCTAATGTCCTTTATTCTGATCTAGAACTTCTTGACAGGATACAGATGTCAGAGTGGGTTAAATGGCAACCCTGTCGAGTCTATGGACGCCTGCTGGTAGCAGTGGCCATGCCAACAGTATTGAAGATTTTATCTTTAATATCATGACTTGCTAATATAAAGACTGTTATTGGTTTTCATCTTTTAAAACACTACTGAAAAAAAT
>JASDQU010261831.1:0-12579 GCA_032191745.1 Picea mariana
CTCTCCCTTCTTTATTTCACCGTCGAAGGAGGGTGGTTTGGCCTTCTTGAATTCTTCGAGATTATGACTCTTGGAAATTTTTTGCTTCTTTCATTTTCTTCGGGAATGAGAACTAGTTTTGCTGCTAGAAGATCCCTCTGAGTCACCAGCTTCCTTTCCAGAAGAATCGTCCGACGCTTGTCCCTTATCTCTGGGGTGGACCTTTCTTGAGGTGCTCCTCTCAGTGTGGCCACTGACATGACCACGTTTCTGTATCTCAGGTTCATGTTGCAATTGTCTTTGTATGTCGGACAAGCTCTGCAGTAAAACTGCATTAATTTATGTTTGCTTCTCTTGCTCTTTTATCATCCTCTCGTTGTCAGCCTTGCAGCTCTGTAGTTCGACCATGAGGCTCCTCACATTCTCAACTAGATCTGGAGGGGTCCCTACCACCCTCCTTTCGTTAGACTCTTCGTCTCTATTGTGGGAGCCCTCCCCCACCTCGTGGTGAGTCACCATTCTATGCGTTTGTAATTTCCCGTGGTTGATCGTCCGCTTGTGTGCAAAAGAAAAACGCTTGTTGTTAGTCAATATTTATATACATTCATAACCCGCGCAAAATTCATATTTTTCACATTCATACACACAATAGGGGTTTTTCATTCCTAACTTTGACTTTTGATTGAGGGGATCAAGATAAAGAGTTAATCCTTTTAACAGTACTTCGAATGGAGTCTCTGCGCAACCCGTTCATGAGCCCAAGTAGGCCAAGTGTTGTAACCATGCTCTGATACCAATTTGTAACACACCCACTACGACACAATGGATTATTTCGTCTTTTTCTTTCTTTCTCTTCTCGAGGGACAGAATCCCCGAGTTCCTACGAGGTCTTAGCGCAGGCTAGGTCTTCCTGTCAGAACTTTCCCTAAGCCAATTCCGTCGGTTCTTTCATTGCAAACTCGCCTTGTACACCTCAAGTACCAAGCATGGGCCAAAACACCAAACTCGAATCATGCTATACCATTTCGGAGTTTCGCCTATCGGGATTTCGCGATTGGCGAGTACAAGGGAACTTACCCTTGGGTTTCCCGGGTGCCGAAACGCCGAAACACCCAACTCGAATCACGCTATACCATTTCGGGGTTTCACCTATCGGGATTTCGCGACTGGCGAGTACAAGGGAACTTACCCTTGGGTTTCCCGAGTGCCAAAACGTTGAAACACCAAACTCTAAACACGCTATACCATTTCGGGGTTTCACCTATCGGGATTTAGCGACTGGCGAGTACAAGGAAACTTACCCTTGGGTTTCCCGGGTGCCGAAATGCTGAAATACCCAACTCGAATCATGCTATACCATTTCGGGGTTTCGCCTATCGGGGTTTACTAAAACAGTAGTCCTTTCAAGGAACTTACTCCGGCTCTGAAATGTGAGGTAATTTTCTCGGAAGGAGGTTCCTGCGAGGAAATTGAACCAGAGCATCGCGTGAGTCAAGTAAATGGGACAAATCTCCCGGGAACGGACTCGNATATATATATATAAACCGAATATAGTCATACAAGTATAAGCATGCATCCACCATTTCTTATCAAAACACCAGGCAAACACTTCTATACAGAAACCATTTATGAGTGTACAAACCATGAGCATGCATTCCAAGATATTCAATTCAGGATACAAGATATAAACAATTATCAGAAGACACCAGGTGCGACGCAACTTCCAAGAGGGGTGCTCGTTTCCACCCAACCGTAGGCTCAACGACTCCAAACGGATTTACCACTAGCCACCCCTAAGCTAGACCACGATGTTGAGGTTCCACTTTCCACTTCCGGCTCAATGGAAGTCAAGGACGAAGGTTACTCTCCTTCTCCTCTGTTCAGGATCTTCTCTATCTCTCCAGAGTTCCCTTCCACCTTTCCTTCTGTGATCCCCCGTCGCCCCTGCTCTCCTCCCTCCACACTTCCTTTCTTGCCTTGTTCTGCAAGTTCATGTGTGGCGCAAATTCCCCCGCTGTGGTCAGGTCTGAGGGCTTCTACGGATGGGTGGTTCACCCCCATCCCCTCATTAACTCATGAGGAGCCTCTCCACCTACCATCTCTGGCGAGTAATTCATTCCAGGGCCAGAGAGCAGCTTTGGTCTTTGAGCCAGTCAAGACCAATACAGTATTGGTTCGATGGAAGTTAACACCACCATTCCAGGTGCCTTCCACCACCTTTCATCAGCCATCGTGGTCTCTTTTTCAGCACATCCCCCTCCCAGTAGTCATGCAACACATATTCATATATTATTTACATTCCTCGAACCTTTTATACAAAGGTCCGTCAAATCAAACATTCACATCTTTGAGTTTGCCATAGTTCTTGTCCAGTATAGTTATTTTTACGAACTGGGGGAAACAAGGTGTTACATGCTAGGATTCATATATGTGGGCCAGGGAGAGGGTTGCATGGGGGAAGGCATATCAACAGAAAAATGGCTAGAGATCCAAGGTGCGGACTGAGCGTTGTAGTTCTGCATACCATTGTAAAACATGGAAGGGTCCGTCCCCATAAAATTAGAAGGTATCATGGGGTGGGTAGAAGTGAATGAGGGAGCAAAAGAAACTCCACTGTCCATAATGATGAAACCCAAAATAGACGCCTAAGGTTGACTAGTAGTCAAAGAGCATACCAAAAAGACAAACGGCCAATATGCATGCAACCGAGATAAAGTGGTTGAGTGGCCTCCCTCACTAGAGAAGGTATGTCTCGTCCAAGAGAAACTTGAGACTCCTTGCTAAAGTTTGGTGGTAACATAATCAGTTATAAGGGCCCTCGTAGGCTTAACAACCAGTTGGTCAGATCCCCCCTGAGAGGTAATCCTCCATAAAGGTTGTGTGTTGTCCAACCCCTATCTGACTCAGGATACAAGCAGAATAACCCCTGCCAGTAACCTATGAGATAACTAAGTCAAGAAACTAATAAACCATTGTATAATCGATGCACAGGGGAGCAGTCATAAGTCTGGATCACCGTATGGGCAGTGTAGCAAAGCCCGAAACCTTGAAAGCATCGCCTCTCATAGAGGTATGGGTACTAGCAAGATCCCCAAATGTGAATAAATCCACAGAAATATCTTTGATGCTAGGTGAGTATCCAGAGGTTATCCCTTCAACTAACTTCGCGCGACCTCGTGATTAACTCCGGTTTGAGTGAAGCCTCCTGATCTTACCGATTATACAATGGACTTCTCAACTCCCTGTCTCAGACACATATGTTGATTTAATTTCCCTAGAGAAGTTTACTCACAAAATCCTATTCCAAGGCACTAAATCCTAAGCTAGTTTGTGCACCCTAAAAATAAAATTGTGACTAATCAATTTTAGTTTAAAGCGTAAATTTTATTGGTCGTGGCTACTCAAAAGGGTATGGAAGTGAAACTCATGGTGTTATGACTCTGCCATAAAATAAATATGGATATAATGCAAAGTCTATCTTTAACTTTTCAATGAATGATATGCTAATAAAAACAGTGCAGTCTTCAATATCAAGTCTGCAATTCAGAAGTAAAATACAATCTTTCGCTAAATGTGCTAAGCTAATGATAAAAATTCAAAGACAAAAATGCCAACCAATGAAAAATGCCTATTTTTTTTGTATTTTCAATATTCTAAAAAGAAAATGCATGGACTGATCAACAACTTGACAGATGAATTCTACTGTGTATAAAAGCAGTAACTCGAGCAGAATACCAAGCAGCCAAGCAAACAACCCAGAAGCCAAAGACAAATTAAAAATAGAAAACAAAGAGAAAGACTGCGCCCAAAAATTCAACTCCAAATAGGATTCCTATTGTCCCAGATAATCTCAACAGACACTATAGAGACCTAAGAAGGCTCAACAATTTTCAAATCTCACCCAGCAGTCACTAAACCAAGCAAACAAGCAAGGGGAATTGGTATACGCGACTATTCAGGAGAACAAAGCATATATATGCTTCTTGCAGTGAGACAACATGCATGTATACGTGACTGTCAAGGAAAAAAGGGCGTATATGCTTTAAAACAAGGCCAGGCAAGGGAAAAAGGATGAAAACTCAAACTCAGAGTGAACAGAATCTGTCAAGCAGTGATACGATAAGAAATACAAAGGAAAAAGAACAATGTAAGAAGAAAAAGTACTTCAACCCTTAGAAGGAAGATCTCTCCCCAGTGGAGTCGCCATTTCTATTACAAGGGAAAAACTCTCTATGGCCAAGGGTAAACCACAACAGATAGGTATGATTGCAGAAATCAACTCAATTCCAACATATGCTATATAGACTAGTGTGAAATACAAGAAAGAGGCCTACCTCGATCCCATGTTTGATGATGTTCCACCATTGAGCACTTTGATCCAAAGCTTTGTACCTGCAAAAAGTTCTCAACAAACAAGCAAAGCAAGTATATAGTGATGATATAAAATGGATTAGCACATCAAATAGCATAATCCATTAATAAACATTACAAACACGCCCATGGATAATAATCATATATTTGCAAGATACCAATAGGACAGGAAAGGAGTATTTCTATTAAGAATTGATCAGTAGAAGTGTCAACATTACAGACTTCCATGTCGGCACGGTTCAAAACCAAGAAACCAAGTTCTTTACAACTGGGTCCCCACCACTTCAATCCTCTACCAAAGGCAATCTCATGAGAAAGAGGCAAAGAGGTCCTCTCAACAATAAGGGAAGAGCTTGGGTGCTGAACACTGTGTCCAGACTTGAGGGACAAAGGGATGCAAACTCAATATGAAGTAATTTCTCCAAGGTAATTTTTCTCTCAAAGTTGAATGTTTTCTCCTTCTTTTCCATAGTTCGAAATTGTGCTCTTATAGCCTCCAGAATGCAACTGAAGGGCCGAGTTGAAATGTTTCCAGTATATGGAGGGCCAAGGATCAGAGATATTCTATCGTGACATGGAAACCCGACCTCATTTTGTATTTTCTGCACAAATCCCGATATACGCGAGTTGTAATGGAGCAATAAGCGTATACGCATCTTGCATAGCAGTTAGGGAGTGTATATGTGGAAAAATGTATAATTTTTAGCTCTTGATTCATCAAAGAGGGATGAAAAGTATGCATAGGGAAATGGAAAAAGGTCCTCTATGCAAGATAGCAATGGTGAGGCAAATCTTGCTATAACACTTCTAGGTACCATATCCATAGTATGGAAAAACCATTGGACTCATTGTGTGCTAGGAATATTCTTAGTCGCCCCACACCTTTGATACTAATATATATATATTCATGAGGATCCTCGGTGCCCTTGTACTGGTTCATTAATTCAAAATATGTCAGGGGCTGGAATCTCACTTTGATACACTCCACCACCTGCACCCATTCCTGTAGCTTTACATAATTTGTTTCCCACCAGTGCACAGGTGTTCCTTTAACCACTGCATCCTTAACTTGAATTATTTGAGTCGCAGGCACCAACCCCTCCATTTTTCCAGAAATGTGTCTATTGGGCTTGTTCCGTCAAACCTTGGTAGGTCACACAACTCTGATCCAATCTGGCACATCGCTTTAGTGATTCGTGTGCATCTCCAGGTTGATACCCCATGCAATTTATTCTTCAATATGTCCATAACATATTCTGAATCTATGTCATTGGAGCGAATAATTTTCCAACTCATTTCACCATCGGTTGTTGATTCACATAATATTCTTTGCACCCCATGATGTTATATATGTTCTCTATGATTGAAATATGTGCATCTTCATCCATGGGCTCATTATATTTTTTGCCGTCATTTCAATCCAATGATGCAATAACATAGAAGGTGTTGTCTTAAAGGAAATCTGCCATTTCTTCATGTTTAGCACTACATTGTTATCAAATGCCTAGTCAATACCAAGTAGAGTTGGATAGGGGTTTGAAACATCCAATTTCAATCACCTCAAAGTCTACTTTGGTTTTTACCCCATCAATGCTCACTTCTACTTGTTCTAACCTACCAATAGGGTAGATTATGTATTGGTTGGCAAGCCTTAGTTGAATTGGGCACCACACTAAGTTTGGTTTACCCATCAAATCCAAAGATTTATTCGAAAAAATGTTCACATCGGATCCTAGGTCGACCATGACA
The DNA here is from genome assembly GCA_032191745.1 of Picea mariana. Classification (NCBI taxonomy): domain Eukaryota; kingdom Viridiplantae; phylum Streptophyta; class Pinopsida; order Pinales; family Pinaceae; genus Picea; species Picea mariana. The sequence goes on from JASDQU010261831.1 coordinate 6,100, forward strand.
CCATGCATCTCATAGCTTCCAAGCTCAATTGTCCTCTTGAATTCTCTTCCTGTGCGCTTTTGTCTGCTCACCTGGAAGATGTCCCGTTCTGGTAGCAGGGAGGAAATAACTATAGTTGTCTCCTCTTCATGTGGGTTAGTATATTTGCAACTTTAGGATATATTAACATCTTAAGGAAACATCGCAATAAGTCACTTACTTGGTTTTCTAATTCATCATGGCGGTAAGTGTTGTGTTGCATTTCCTCTTGTATCGGGCATTGCATTTCTTCGCACATACACTCTTTTTCCATTGCCTTATGTTCTATCTGATGTAACTCCTCGTTCCTACGGGATTCATCCAATAATTTCTATGTTGCATGTTGTATCACCGCATTCACGCAGGCCTCCTCCAATGACTTGTGTGTTTATTTTTGTAACTCTTCACACGCGTGGACTTTTCCCAATGACCTCTATGTTGCACATTATAACTCTTCACGCACCTGGGATTCCTACAATAATCTTTGTGTTGCATGTTGTAACTCTTCGCGCCTCTATCCTCTTTTAGAGCCCTTTGTGCATTGTGTAGGAATTTCTTCTGTCGTGCAACATTGAAATTAGAAGGTGTCTGTGATGCTTTTCTAATATCTCCTTCTACATTCTGACCTGAACTTTCTCTTCTTTCCGAGTCTATTCTTGTCTAGACGCCTCCTCAAGTGACTACTTGCACATTGAATTCTTCTTTTGTCTTTTGAACTTTGTGCGGCTCCACAGTCACCATATTGCAGTGCCCCTTCTTCTCCTCCCATTTTTCCAACAAGTTTGGGAAATCTTTTGTGATATGATCTGTGTTGTGGAAATATCCACATAGTGCACATAGTTTGGTATAGAAGTGCGACAAGTGGCCTAATTCTCCACAATTAAATAAGGTATGTGGTCTTCCTCCACCACCTATGTATGCTCTTCCTTTTCCTAGTCCATATCCTCCTCTTTGGCCTCCTCAGTATTCTCCTCTGTCAAATCCTCTACGGTCTCCACCCTTTTGTTCTTCCTGGGCCTCGAAATCATTTGTAGTGTGCTCTTGCATTAGTTGTAGCAACTGACAGTTGTTCATATCGTGGCCCATGGATTTGAAAAATGGAGTATGCATAGTCTTCTGATATTTCTTCAATGTTGGGCAATGGGAAGACATATGGCCCCATTGCATGCAAATATCACACCATTTGATCTATGGTTGTAATGTCCCCAGCCACCCCAGGCTGGGCCATGTCACACAATATCAACTTCTGTCACTAGGATTTTCTTTGTAGCAGTCCAAGCTCACTACTAGACAATGCTACTTCAAAATCCTTAGTACGCAGATACTACTTATAACGCTCCATGTTACATACTACTTATAACGCTCCATGTTACAAGTAGACGATACTACTGCACACAACCTTAAGGTATTGCACCCAGACTCATGTTGAGTCTCTCTCTACGAGAACACTTATTTTAATACAATCAAATCAACAGAATAAACATGTCACAAATTCTGTGTGCGCTTTATCCCTTTAGTACACACACACACACACACACACACACACACACACACACACAGATAGATATATTGTCATGTGCACAATGCTTATGCACACAAATTACTACTACCCGTGTAATCAATTCAATGTTGTATGCAAATTCTATCACATTTTGCACGCGGACTGCTTCACTGCGCACTCAACGATTCATACCATGCCTTGGTATCTTCTAATCATACCTCATAGTTTAACTTACATGAATTCTTAATAACTGTCATACTTCTCATGAGCACAATATTTATATTTTCATCATACATGTAGCTAACAAGAAACACTTATAACTATCATGCCCATAGATGTTGCAACATACAAGAATAATAAACCTAAATATATATTTATGAGCAGTAATATTGAACAGAGTTAACCACAATATGCAGATGAAAATTCATACAGAAGATAAACCCATTTAAAATATAACATTAGATCACCAAGTAGAATATATACAATGGACCAATCTTTTGTTGAATATATACAATGGAGCAATCCTTTTGTATAACATATACAATGGACTGATTTTTTGTTTTAAATAAAAAGAATGGTGGACATGGGACTTGCAAGGTTAGAACTTCAAAATAAGTCTACTTCGTAATTTCCCAGTTTTTAGTATTTAATTGAATGTCTCTTCATTTATGTGATGATCATGTTACCTTTTTTTATTTAACCGTCAAAATATTCTATGACAAACAATCTAATTGTTAGATTCCATTTTTAAGTGGTAAACTCTTATTTATTTATTTTTATATAAAATAGTAAACATTGAATGGGATAAATAAATAAGAGGAGAAAACAATGAAGTAATAAATAAACAAGCACGCATAGCATGCACAATACCAGCCAAGGTAAATGGCGAAATAGAATTAGCATCTGCAGTACCATCGACCATGTTGGAAGCAGTTTCAATTACTTGCCTAGAAAATCAGAGAGAACATTGTTATGCAAAGTTCTCAAGTATGTCACTTGACTGATCACAAGAAATAGTATAAACTTTGCATTGTGATCTGCAACGCACCTCAATATTCCATATGAACAAGGCGAACACAATAACAAGAACAATAAATGATAGAAGGCGTGTCATGGGAAGGTTGCCAACACTTCCTATACAATCTATCGAACGTGTTAAAAATGTATTTGATCTAGTAAGAATAATCAATACCAGTTCTGAAACAAGCATTCTCTGCAAAACTTCAATTAATACCCATTTTTTTTTTATCAACATACCTCTTGTGAGGATACTAAGAAAGTGCAAACAAAATATTAAAAAATAATTTATTATCGAGACAATAAAACATTACAAACTATAAAATACCATATTTTTTGAAAAAATATGATTTGACACTTAGTTTTATATTGCGATGTTTTTAAGCAAACTAGTCTGATGGTTATAAAGCATTAAAACATTACAAGCTACAAGGCTATTTATATGTTTTAAACCAAAATAAAATTTTCCCCATACTACATATTTAGACATTTATATTGTGTCTTCCTATATATGTTTGTTTCCCAATAAAAAAATATTAGTATTTGATGAGATACAAACTATTACATTTTTAGAGAGCACATGAATGTTGATGCCATTTCGAACACATCTACATCTAAGTTAGATTCTCCCCCACATAGTACATCTTCTAATGCTTATCCTGTACCTTCTTATATGTGTTTGTTTCCCAAAAAAATCATACACATATTTGTTGACATGCAAATTATTACATTCCTTGTGCCACATGAATGTTGGATTCCATTTCCAACACATTTTCACCTTTTAGCAGCAACGATTTCCACCTAAAATTGTTAAAATATAACAATTATGTACTCAAAATGAAAATGCTAAGATGAAATCAAAACATAATATGAATGTGTGTATTGTTCAAGTCATAGTCACTGTAACTGTTCGGAATCGTCACATGCACAAATAGACGCGTGAAGGCTTGGAACAACTACTATAGCGGAAAGGACAACAGTAAATGCCACATTTCTTAAAATATGCTACTAATTTATCAATATACCATGATTATGTTAACAACCATTGTAAACTTGTTCAAAATTGTTTTGATATCGGTTTTAACCAGGGACAAACACAGAGAAATTTTAAATGCCTTTTGATTGATATAAATCTCATTTAATTGATGTCCAACAGGTAATTTGTTTTGTGTGAGATGGAATCGGGCCGACGACTACCCTTGCTGGAGTGATGAAGAGCCGGAAGAGGTGATGGGACATAATGTGAGAGTGATGCGATAGGAAACCCTCAGGGATCGAGAAGATGGATTAATTGCGGACAAACTTGTCATCTTGCGTACATGGATCATTGAATAAGCATCATCACATGTGTAATAAGACTTCAAATGAATTGACGAATCATAAAATAAATAAATCGATTTTAAAGTGATAAAAAAATTAAAAAAACTGATTACCAATGTAGAACTTTGAGATAGTGTGAAATTTTTTTGGTCAAAACCCAAACTAATAGCAAAGTCAATACAAACTCATTGCTATATACCTGACCTCTCGGCATGTATAATAAGAGGAGAAAACAATGAATTAACATAAATAATTTTAGAATAATATATGGTAACATTTATCAACAATTTCATATTTTAAGAAGATGGTTTAATTGATTGAATTAATAAGTAAGTGATGTTTCATAATATTAATTTTTAATATTTTGTTATTATTTTATTTTGTTTAATTTTATAAATGTTTTTTTAGGAAGTTTATTACTTCTTAATTAAATTCATCATAATTCATAAATATATTTTCAAAAATTGCGGTGCCAGGGGCATGAGGGCTTATCATTAACTTTAGAGGAATAATAGTATCTACATTTGCTTGGGGTCTATGTACATCCACTAACAATTAGGTTGAAGTATATGCTCTTTTGCAAGGTATGAAAATTGTCACTTCTCTTCATATTCAAAATTTGATTGTTGTGGGGGACTATAAAAATGTCATTAGACATAAGGAATTGAACACTTATCCTATGGATTCCATCTTGGCTTTGGTGATGGAAAGGATAAATAATGCCAAAAATCGTTCACCGGAGTCCAATTTTACCATGTATTTAGAGATAGAAATCCTATAGCGAACATTGATGCAAATTAGATAACTTTGGTAAAAGAGAGGAATATAGTTATCAACGACAAACTTTATACCCAACCTATACCTTGATATGATGGAGGACAAGGGTCATAAATTGGATTTAAATAGACACATGGCTCATTGTAAGGAAAGCGAGTCATTTGGAAAATAGAATTATGATAAATGATGCCCCTCGTCACTTCACATGCTTTCTTTCCTTTCCTTGCATTCTTTTGAAATGGTGAATAGTATTTCCCATAATCGTTATGGGATCATGGATCTATGGTCTGGTCTATTCGTGCGACGTCTTTGGCACTCCAGTTCGAGGTCCTATTTGGTGAATTTTGGTCTCTGGGTTTGGTTGATGGTAATGGTTCCTATGGACCTCCTCTATTACTTGGGTAAGATGTCACCTTTACCTTCCTCCCTTCCTAAAGATTTGACAGGTTTTGGGTTATTTTTTGTCTCAATTTGGGAGAGTCTACTCCTACTTTATTTCATTAGAGGTTCTTTAGTCAATAATTAGAGATAGTGGGATTACAAGTTTTTCTTTCTTGAATCTTGGTTATTGTCAAGTCCGAGTTGAAATAATTTGGAACCAGTCTGAGTTTTACCAAAGCTCTCGGTGGTTAGTTGTTTCCTATTTCTTGTATGGGTGTATAGATGGTTGACCCTTGGACCTTTTGATGCTTTATTGGAATCCCCTGTTTGTTCTCGGCTTGGGAAACACTCAATGGGGAAATTTTGAACTAATTTTTCTCCTACCATGGATTACATGCGATCTGGTTCGTGATATAAGGATTGATAGTGAAGACTATATTAAAATTTATTCTTGGCTCTATGATTTGGTTTACTCTTCTATTAAAATGGATTGTAGGGAACTCTAGGAGATAAGATGAGCTTTGCATAAGCATGAGGAGTAAATTCAAGTCAATCGTACCTTGATCCTAATGGATATTGGTGGCCACCCACCTATTTCACTGGCTCAAAAAGCAATTTTCCATTTTGGCAGTTTTTTACAGTTTTTTAAGTCCCAAACTTATGGGGCCATTTTGAAGCCCTAAACAACGTTTTTTTGGACTTTTGGGGGGCCAATGGTTTCCAACATCATTCCTTGTCCCTCAACAGAAGTTTTACTTCTTGGATAGAACTTTCCGACTAGGTGTCGAATACCCCAAACGAATATTGTATGCAAAAGTTACGCCCTCAAGAAGTTGACGCATCAACTACCCACATCGGGGCCCAAAAACCTTTTGGTGTTTCATCTTCCAGGGTTAGGGTTTTGGATTTTATTTATGTTAAAAAGTTCTTTGGATTTTCTTTACATTTCTTTCATTAATAAAAATTGTGTATTATTGTATCTCTGTGTTTATTGCAATATCTCTGTATATTTCATTGTTATATCTCTTCCTTCATTTCGTTCTCAAAATAATCCAGATCATACTTCCCAAATTACGACTATAATGGGAACCCTAGTGTAACATAAACACCAGATAAATGTGGTGGATGTTGAATGTAATATGCTCAGGAACACGATAGTTAACTTTTCTAAGGGTGAACAATCTGGAGCTTCTAACCAAGTGCAATTTGTTAATTCAAATTGTAGGAGACCAATGGAAGAAGACACAGTTCATCAGCTCCAGAGAATTTAGAATTGGTCAAGCAAGCTTCATATACAACAAAGGAAGAGGCAGATGAAGCCGCCAACTGACATGCCTTTTATTAAGCTTATATGTGTTACACAGTTCTTAGGCTTTTAGGTTTGTTTTGAAGAATCTATACTACTGTGCTTTTTTGGAATGTTATGTATTTGAAACTACTTATATTGTATAGCTTCATATTGGAAG
>JASDQU010261836.1:15687-27693 GCA_032191745.1 Picea mariana
TGATTCACCCCCCCTCTCAGTAATCCAACACAATCCATATTAGATGTGAAAATAAGTGACATTCGCTCCTGTACCCAAGAGTTGATAGGTGGTGGTGAATTCAGAGTCACGTTGATAAAGTTGGGGCCACTCAGATGCCTCATATCTGCAAGAATGGAGCATTGTGGCGAGTGCAACAATAGGAGGGCGATTGAGGAAGTCAATGACATGATTTGTGCTCCATGTTTTATACTTGATGTTCATATGGAAATGTTGTAGGTATGTGGACCACTTTTGATGGTGGTCTTTCTACAACTTCCCCTGTGTCTATATGAACTACAGAGTCTTGTGATCAATGTGTATTATTGTCTCCTTTCCAAGAATGTAAGGTTTCCACTCATGACAAGATTGCACAATGGAATACTTTTTTTTTCATAGGTGCGGTATTTTCATATAGTATCTGAGAGTGTCTCACTATGGTATGCTACTAGATGACTGTGATTAGTGAGAACTACGCCAACAACATAGTCGTAGGCATCAGTCTCAATCTCAAATGGTTGTTGCATATCAGTTAAGGAGAGTACTGAAGCTGAGCACAAGTGATGCTTCAGATCATCAAATGCTCGTTGTTGTGCCTACCCCCATGCAAAAGTTTCCTTTCCATTTCCCTTGGTTACTTAGCTAAGGGCCCATGCAATATGGGACAATCCCAACACAAACCTCTGGTAGAAGTTGGCAAGTCCCAAGAAGCTCTAAATCTCAGTTAGTGTGGTCGGGCCTGGCCAGTCATGAATGACTTGGATATTATCTGGATCCACATGTACCCCATGCTCATCGACAATGTAGCCCAAGTATTGGACCCTGTTCATGCCAAAGGAGAATTTTTCCAAGTTAGCATATAGTTTGTGCTACCGCAGAGTGCCCAAAACTTGTTGAATATGCTGCATGTGCTCCTCCCAAGTTTTTTTTGAAGATGAGGATGTCATCTAGATACACCACCACAAAAGATTTGGTGAAGGGTCTAAATACATCATCCATCAATATCATGAATGTTGTTGGTGCATTGGTTAAGCCAAAGGGCATGACCAACCATTCGAAGAGACCTTATTTATATTTGAAAGTTGTCTTCCATACCTCAGTTGGTTCAATGAGAACTTGGTGGTAGACAAAATTTAGTTCAATCATGTTGAAGAAATTTTCCCCCTTGCATTGGTCAAGAAGTTCATCAATTCGGTAAATTGGGTACCGATTCCTGACTATGATTTTGTTTAGTGCTCTGTAATCAATACAAAGCCACAAAGTCTCATCTTTCTTTTGCACAAGCATAATCAGGCTTCCACAAGGGGAGGATTTGGTTCAGTTGTGCCCCTTTTCAAGAAGATCTTGGATCTGGCACTTGATTTCATCATTTTCCATCAGCGAGTGATGATAGACTGGTCCATTAGACAGTGGGGCACCAGGGTTTATATCAATTGGATGCTTAACTTGGAAGTACATCGGTACCCTGGTGGATGAGGATAATATGTCTCTGTACTCTTCAATAATACCATCCACTTGTTTTTGCTGCAAACAGAGGCTCTGTGTAGAGGTCATGGATGTGGCGGCAACCCTTTTTTTACTGTGAGCACGGATCACAACAAAGACAAAATTCTCGGCCTGTGAAATGACCTTACTGTATTTCTTAGCAGAGATTAAAGAAATAGCAGTAGGTGACACTACCTCTGGTATCTTGTATAATTGTCTACCCAAAGTAATAATAACAGTGCAGGGTCTAGTCTCATACACAACATGTTGCTTCCACAAATATGGTTGGATTAAAAGAACATCATAAACTTCAATGGGATCAATATCACACAATACCTCATATTTGAAGGGCTTGATACTATAGGGAAGACGACATTATTGGCTGACATGGAGATCTCATCCTTAGCGAATCCAACCGATGGTGTAGGGATGCAGGTGTTGTTTTATCGGTATGTCCAACCACTTGATGACCTATGCTAAAATCAAGTTCTTATGACCGCCTCTATCGATAATGAAATGCAGCAGAGTTCCCTTTACCTGCATTTGTGAGTGAAAGAGGTGTTCCCCTTCCTCTGGTTCTTCTGGTTCACTTGGCTGGACTTTGATGGTAGTGAAAGTGGCACTTGGTTCGACATCGATGATTCACTTCCCACATTTTGAATTTTATTCGGAATCAAAATCTACCTCTAACTCAAAATATTTCATCTCAACCACCAATGACTGCTTAGAGTGACATTCTTCAGTGTTGTGCCAAGGGATTTTATGGTATTCACACCATTTTCCTGTGTCCTTATTTGTCTTCTCATTATCCTTCTTGGGTTGAGGCTTGGACTGGTTTTCCTAAGAGAGGCCATCTTTTATCTGTCCCTTGTTTTGTGGGTTGGGGCCACCTTTTCCCTGCTTCGGCTGTGCGGAGTTTGTAGATCGAAACTCTCGCCTCTTCTACTTAAATTTTTGCTCGATCTTGACAGTGTATCTATAAGTTGTACCTAATGATGCAATGTCTAGAAACTCCATTTCTTTTTTAATGTATCTATGTGGACAACTGTAGTATTTGAGCACTATATTTTGTTCAGAGTCTTTGATACCCAATTCGGTGGGCAGAGTATGGAAAATATTGGTTAAATATAGTACTATATGGTCCCCTTCCTGGCGCAACGTGGTCCATCTTGTGTACCTTCCAACAGGGTATTATTTTTCTTTAATGGAATCCATGAAGGAATCCCATGTGGGGGAAACCAAAAGTATTGCATATTCCTCTATGGCCCTTTGATCAGAGTAATTATCCCACCAGTCCTTAACACATGGGACAACCTTGAGGAGTGAAAAAGTAATCTCTTCCCTGTTGGAAAAATTGTGGATTGAAAAATACCCTTCGAGCAGATTCAACCATTTATCTACAACATTCACATCTATTAGTCCTTCAAATAATATAATATCAAAATTTACTTCTACCTTGAAGCGGGTTGCATGGCCGCTTGATTAAGATGTGTCTCCTGTGAGCTTTCGTCGAAGGATCTGTGCAAAGTTGTCCATAATTTCATTCCTTAGTCCCACAAGGGCTTCCTCGAGAAAATTTTTAAAAGGATCTCATGCTACCTCATCTTTATTCTCATCCCCCATGGGTTTTTGTTGGGTTTGGCATGGTTGATCTTGTAAAGGATCGACTGGTTCAAGTCCCAATACCTAGATCTTGTCGGGGACATGCACAAAGAAAAATAAATGAATATCAAGCCGCTTGGATACCACTGATATAGATTTATGAGAGGAATGAAAGGAATAATAAACTAAATACAATAACACAAAGATATGTAAAACAACAATAGATATCCAATGAACAATAAATTCTATTGAATAAATAAAATAGGATGAAACTGTAAAACCGCAGAATTGGAAACAACTTGCTCGAATGGTGGTAGCTATCTCTGAGAAGATATGTGGCTTGCTACACACATATGTCTAAGTAGAAATTACAAGAAGGCTCTAGAGGCATTTTTAACATTACTCGTGAATTCCAAAGCCCTAGACATCCAAAAAACTAACCCTAGGAGATGAAACACCAAAGGGTATGTGGGTGGGTCCCAATGGGTAAGTTGGTATCTCAACTTCTTGGGGTCGTAACTTTTGTATACGACCTCCATTTTAGGTGCGCGATATCCTGTTGGAAAGGTATTTTTGATAAATACACATTATGCCATCAAACTCTGACTCTGTCTATATTTTGATTGTGGAACGCCAAAAAAACATTATTTAAGGCCCAAAACGGCCCTGGAAATACAAAAATATGTACTGACATGAAAACTTCATAAATAAGCCAATTGGATTAGGCGAGTGGCCACCAATATTCACTTGGAAACTATGTAGGGATTAAAACAACCTCGGAAGTGTAGAACCCATAATTACAAAGGATTAAAGAAGAACACGTTGAATTGAAAATTGTCAAGAGGAGCCAGTTGGAATAGGTGGGTGGCCATCAATATCCACCTAGATCATGGTCATCCAATTTTAAATTTTATCTCCCAATTCCTTGTGAACCAACAAATGTTTAATTGAAGGATGTGGTACCATGACCTTTGTATGTGACTTCGAAAGGTATGGATGAAAATGCTTCGCTGCTTTGAAAACAACCTAAGCTTGTTTATCAATATCAAGATATTTCAATTTCGTACCTTGTAAACCAAAAATCATGAAAGATATCAGGACTTCGAAGCCTTTTGAATTTTTTTGAGTTAAAATAGCCACATAAGAAGAATCAAATGAAAAGGTGTACAAAATAAAGTCTTTTTTAAAATATGGACTCATCAAAGTGGGAGCTTGAATAATTTCTTCTTTAATGTTCTTAAAATATTCTCTTTCTTTTTCTTCCCACTTGAATGTAGCATTATTTTTTATCATATCCTACAAAGGTTTGACTATTTCAACAAAACTAGGTAAAATTCTTCTCACAAAATTAATTTTACCCAAAAATGACTCCATATTCTTCTTATTGTGAGGAAAATAATTTTGTGAAATAGCTTTAGTCCTTTCAGGATCTATGAAAATTCCTAATTTTGAAACTACAAAGCCCAAAATTTTACCTTCTGTGACAACAAAAATTGTTTTCATTGGGTTTAAGGAAATACGATATCTTCTGCATCTATCAAAGATCTGTCTCAAATGATGAACATGCTCATTTATGTCTCAAGAATAGACTGTAATGTCATCAATATAAACAACCATGGACTTATTTATTATTCCTTTAAAATCAATATCCATGGCTCTTTGGAATGTGGCACCTGCATTGATTAATCCAAAAGTAATTTTCCTATATGCATAGGTTCCCCATTTAGTTTTGAATGTAGTTTTAATATGATCTTGTTTTGAAACCAAAATCTAATTGTAACCCAAAAAATCATCTAAAAGGGAAAACATTTATGATCCAGCTATTGTTTGCAAAATTTGTTCCATAGGTGGAACATGCTAGTTATATTTTTCGGAATTAAATTTTGAAAGTCGATACAGATCCTGATATTCCCTTTTTTTTACCTAACTGGAACTAAATTTGAGACCAATTATGAACGCCTAACTGGAAAAATAATATTATCTTGTAGTCATTGGTTTAATTCATTTTTTATTTGAAGTTTAAGATTGGGGTAGATTTTTCTAAGTTTTTGTTGCACGGGTTTAGCCTCTTTCCTGGTAGGAATAACATATTGGACGATTTTAGTGTCATAGACCTTAAGATCATCATAATTCCATCGAAATATGTTCTTATACTCTTTAAAAATTTTGATAAATGCATTATATTCAATGAGAGAACAATTTATTCCTAAATTATTATTTTTGGGATTTTGATCAGTTCGTAAATTAATACTTTTGGGATTTTGATCAATTCCTAAATTTATTACTTCATATGGCATTGTTGAATTGTTGGTTTTGCAATTTGTTGTATTTTTAAATTTATCGTGCAAATCGTAAAACTTTTCTAAACTTACCATTGATTTCAATATTCCATTTCTTGTATTTGATGAGTTACCTAGAGAGGTTTCATTTATTTCCTCATCATGTTAATTTTCATCAATAACAGATTCTTTGAAAGTGTCTTCTTGTGTAATAAATTTCATAATATGGTCATCATCACTGAAAACCCTCCATTTTGTGATGGTATTTGATATTGAGGGCCCGAAAACAATTCAATAGAAAATTTATCAGGAGAAAAGTCTACTAAAGGGATCAAATGTGAAGCAACATTAGCAAGAAAATTGGCTTCGAAATTTAATGCTCGAGGCACAAAGATAATATCAAAGGCCTAAAAAATATCAAATAAATTCAATACCTCATGTTGGTTGTTCTTTAGGCAATTAGAAACACAATGTATCATATTCTTTACCTGTTTGGTTACAATTTCAGAATTGCCAACAACACTTATTGCTTTTATTTTCAAATCTATTGTATTTCTAATACCTTGAATAAGGGCCTCATACTCTACAAAATTATTGGTACCATCAAACTCTAATCTGAATGTTATTAAAATATTAGTACCCGAAGGATCTTTGAGAATGCATCTAGCACATGCACCTTGATTTGATTTAGAGCCATCAAAATATAAGGTCCAGTTTTTTTTTTAACCAAAACAACATTTTCCAATTTTGGACAATTAGATTTAATAACATGAGTGCAATGTAGGATTTCATAATGCAAACCCGATCCTATAAAAGGAGAGGGTTTTGCACGACAATCACTGAAGGATGAGTTAATGCAAAAATTCCCTAGTGTTGAATTTGTAAACATGATGGGCTCATTGGGGTCATTCAAATCTATGATATTGTATTTTATGTTTTTTTATCGTTCTAATTTTATTTTATTCGGTCGAACATTAAAAGGTAATCAAATATGTGACCAATTAGTTGAAAAATAACCATGTAATTTTGTTGACCAATCTCTACTTAACAACAACCCATATGATCCAGGAATGTCAACAACAGTAATATCAATAGTTTGATGAACCTTAGGATTTGGAGATAGTATGATCAAGACATGTTTTAATTATCATAAGACTTTAACATTTGACCTTTCCAATTGTACAAATTGTATAGAATAATTATTTGGATCTATGTTTAGTTTTTTACATATTGAGTAAGGAGTGACATTAGATGAAGCCCCTGAATATAATAAACAATTATGCACATTTTTATTGAAAATTTCAAAAGTCAAAAGAAATGGAGGTGTATGTGCACCCTCCTATTAGAGAAACATTTACATTGGATGAAATATTTTGAGTTGTTTCTCTGTTTCATAAATGAATTTCAAAGCATGAGTTAACTTATTTTTCTATTGTGTTATTTTTGTTAATTCAAAAAGAGATATATTGGATCTTTTTTTGTTCATATCTTCTACAATATCATAATCAATAGTATTAGAAAAAACAATTATTTTATTTGGAGAAAAGTTTTATTTGTCAAAATAATTTTTTTTCTTGGGAGGAGAAGAAGTAGTTGGTGTTTCAGAAGTAGAAGAGATACCTGAACTTCTGGTTTGAGAAACCAATATTTCTTAAAAAAATTCTCCTCCGTCATCATCTATTATTCCATGGGTAATGTCTCATATGACATTAATTGATGACTCAATATTATGATCATCTCTTTGCTCTTTCTAGCTTATTTTTCCTTCTTCATCTTTTTCCATTGCAACAAAGACTTTAAATATGTTAATAAATGTTGGACAATTTTTCTTAGAATGATTAGCTTTATGTGCTCGACAATAATGATCTTGAGAAAATTATTCAATATGTATTTGTTTAGGGGAAGTATTTGGACTTTTAGGAGGTGGTGGATTGCAGTTCTTCCTTTCCACAATTCATATGGTGTTTTATCATGGTTTTTCTTATAAAAAATCCATTTAGAATATGAACAACAGTATGTATCGCTTCTCTCCAAAACATATCTGATAGCTTGGAGTCATTTAACATAGTTATTTTCATTTCTTGGACGGTCCTATTTTTTCTTTCTGCCAAACCATTCTATTGTGGTGTTCTAGCTGCTGATAATTTTTTTTTGATTTCATGCATCTCACATCATTTTTCAAATTCATTTGAGGTAAAATCACCTCCATTATTTGATTGTAAGCACTTGATTTTAAGATCAATTTATTTTTCTACTAGTTCTTTAAACTCCTTAAATTGATCAATTGTTTTTGATGTACTCTTTAGAAACGCAAGCCATGCCATTCTTAGTAATCACCTATAAGTAGCATAAAGTAGTGCTCACCTTGTAAGATTTTGGTTCTGGTTGGTCCACAGAGATCAGTATGAATGAATTGCAAGCCTTTCAAGTTGAATGCTCCTTCGTTTTGAAGATGACTCTAGTTTGATTTCCATGTTGGCAATGTTTGCAAATCAGATCTAGAGGTTTTACAATTAGGGGTACATCCCTTACAACTTGCTTATTGCTAATTTAAACCAAATTGTCAAAATTTATGTGTCCCATTCTCTTGTGCCAAATCCAGCTTTGACCTATTTGTCCCATGCAACACTTTTCTCCTTTTACTTCATCTAAAATGTATATGTTATTTGGAGTCCTGAGAGCTGTAGTAACCATTCTACCATATTTTTCACTTTGTATCTCACACTTTTGAGAGTAAAACAAAAGAGTGCTTCCTTGATAACATATTTTACTAACAATGAGAATATTGTGTTTCATATCTTCAATCAACAATGTATCTTCTTCTTTGGATTTCTTACTTCCAAGACCGACTATTCCTTTTCAAATTATTTTGGCAGAATTATCATTTATGGACATGACATTTACTCCTTTTGTCTTCTTAAGAGTTAGAAACATGTTATGATCTCCTAACATTTACTTGGAGCATCCACTATCAATATACCATTGGCTTGTGTTTCTTTGAGCATGTAAAGATAGATTGTTTTCTTCCCCTTTTTGTTGATCCGTTTTTTTATTCCATACTCTTTTGTTTTCTTCCCCTTGTTTAGTAAAATATTTATCTTTGATGTTTTGTCTTGTGGACTCTAATCTGCTTCTGCACTCATGCTCTTTGTGGCTGAAATTGTCTCATTTGTAACATTTGATATCAGATTTCATATGTGGAGAAAAAAGGATTATAATTTTTTTTTGCAAACTCTTGGGCTATTTTGTTTCTTATATAGTCATTATTGGAGGTCTTGTATATATCTCTACTTCTTAGACAATTATATCTTGTATTGTCTTTGCAATTATTGACTTTATGTCCAAAATTATGACAAGAAAAACAACAACCAAGAAACAAATTTTGATACCTTGTTGTAGGAGGTCTTCTTGGTGGAGCATTTATGTTGTTAAACCTTTGAGATGGTTTGTTGTTCATATAATCATCCGTGGCAGTGTTGTAAGTAATTATTGTGGTGATAGGTCTTCTGGGTGGAGCACAATTTTCAAATTCAACTCTGTTATGAAGAGGAGTGATATTCTTCCGCTCTTCCCCTTTTTGTTTGTTATGTGCTTCATTTTTTGTAATGTTTCCATTGTGATTGGAAATCCTAAGAATATTTTCATAGCTTTGAGTCTTCTCCCCTCTTTCTGGTATCTCAAAATCAATATTTTTCTGATTGTTGTTATAGCTGAGACCAATTCTATCAAATGTTGACCTTTCAATATTAAGAATGTCTTCTAGGGTTTTTGAACTCTTTTCAAATTTCAGATTTGTGTTCAATTGTGCGACTATCTTGTCTAATTATTTTCTTAGTAAAAAAATTTCAAGTTCTCTTTCATGCCAGATGTTCTCCATTTCTTTGATTTTATTTTCCATGATTTAGTCAATTCTTTTTGCTTCTTCTAATTGTATTTTTAGACCAATAATATGAGTTTCACCATTTGGTTCATGATGTTATCTTTTTTATTTTCTTAATTTTTCCTTGAGAGACTCATTTTTCTTTCTGAGTTTTTTTAGTTCACTTAGAGCACAAATTAGTTCACCTTCAAGATTAACCTCTACTTCCTCATTAGGGTCTTCATGTTTTTAGGTTTCATCATCAAATAATTCATTGATGGCCATGATTAAAACATATTTTTTATTGTTGTCTTATTCATCAGAGGGGACTCCTTCATCATTGGCATACACATTTTGTTAGAGAAAGATTTGCCTCACCCTAAGAAATCTTGTAGAGAGGGCCTTACTCCATTTCCCTATGCAGACCCACTTTCCCTGATTGATAAATCCAGAGACAAAAGTAAAAAAAATTCCACTTGTATGTATCTTTCACCCTATACAACAAGCGTATATGCAGGTTGCTCCACTACTTCCCGCGTACATCAGGATTTGTGCCATAAAATCAAAATTAAATGTTCGGTTTCCATGTCACGACAGGAGATCTCTGATCCTTCTCCTTCCACATACTTGAAACATTTTGACTCAGCCCTTCAGTTGCATTTTTAAGGCTATAAAGAAGTCAATTCCAAGTTATGGAAAAGAAGAGAGAGAATTCAAATTTGAGAGGAAAGTTACACTGGAGAAATTATTACTTCATTACTGAGTCTGCATCCCTTTTTCCTTTAAGTCTAAATACAGTGCTCAACCCCCAAGCTCTTCCCTTATTGATGGAGAACCTCTTTGTCTCCCTTATATGAGCTTGCCTTCAGTGGTAGATTTAAGTGGTGGAGGCCCATTTAGAAGGAACTCGATTTATTGGTTCTGAACTATGCCAACACGGAAGTCTGTAATGTTTTCACTTCTGCTGATCATTTATTAATAGAAATACTCCTTTCCCGTCCAATTGATATCTTACAAATATATGTGTTATGATCCATGGGCATGTTTGTTTTGAATATTGATGGATTATGCTATCTAATGTGCTAACCTGTTATATCATCACTATATGATTGCTTTGCTTGTTTGTTGAGAACTTGTTGCAGGTATAAATCTTTGGGTCAAAGTGCTCAACGATGGACATCATCAAACGTTTGGAAGAGGTAAACCTCTTTCTTACTTCTCTTGCACATTAGTTTATATATCATATGCTGGAATTGAGTTGATTTATACAGTCATACCTATCTGTTGTGGTTCACCCTAGCCATAGAGAGATTTTCCTCATAACATAATTAGCGACTATACTGGGGATGAATCTTCTTTCTTAGGGTTTGAATTACTTTTATCCTTAGATTTCTCTCGTTTCTATTATGGTTCTTGTCATATCATTGCTTGACATCTCCTGTTCACTCTGGGTCCAATTTTTCATCCTTTCTCCCTTTCCTGGCCTTGTTTCAAAGTATATATGCACCGTTTTGCTTGACAGTCACGTATACACGCTGACTATCTCACTGCAAGTTGTGTATATACGCTCTATTTACTCAAACAGCCACGTACACCTTTTCTCCTTGCCTGTTTTATTGGTGTGGTGTTTGTTGGGTGGGATTTGATTTTTTTTTAGCCTTCTTAGGTCTCTGTAGTGCTTGTTGAGTACCTGTGGGATGACAGTAAACCCTCTTTTGGTTGAATTTTTGGGCGAAGTTTTTCTCTTCATCTTTTCAGTTTTATCGTCCTTGTACATTGGGCTGGGTATTTCATTGCTTGATATCCTACTTGGGTTATCTTTCTTTTATACATAGTAGTGCTATATATTAAGTTACTTTTCATCCCATGCATTTTCAGTTACGATATATTGAAAATACAAAAAAAATAGGTATTTTGCATTTCTTAGCATCTTTTTTCTATTGAGTTTTTATCATTAGCTTAGTGCATACAATGAAAGATTGCATTTTTACTTCTAAATCGCACAGTTGAATTTGAAAATTGCATCACTTTTAGGAGCATACCATACATTAAAATTTAAAGTTAGACTTTGCATTATTTTCATATTTTATTTCTTGTAGAGTCATAACACCATGTTAAGAACCAAATATCAATATAGCATAGAAAAACCTTAGAATAAGTACTCAATGCCTTGAAAAAGAGAGAAATTCATATAATAAGCCTCTTCGAGGGGGAAGCCTTCTTATTCCCACATAAATGTACAATTACAAGATGATTCCAAATGAAAATTTCTCCTTGGTATATATAGGAAACTAGGAGGTATAATTACAACTAATGGACTAAAGCTGACATAAATAAAATAACATTACTAATGTAATATTCCCCAATTAAGGGGTAATGAGCCATTATTTAGGGCTTAACATGTCCCTCCCCTTAAGACAAGTGTTGTCCACAACACTTGAGTAACTTTGGATGCTTCTGTATAAAAGACTCATCTTCCCAAGTGGAATCTTCAGCCAGTAGTTTCCTCCATTTAATGAGATACTCTGAAATGGATCTATTCCTCAGCTGGTGAATTCTTGTGTCAGTGATGGCTTCAGGATCCAATATGATTTTTCCTTCCTCGTCAAGTTCTGGAAATATAGTTTGAATTGGGATCTTGTCACCTATAACCTTCTTTAAGAATGAAACATGGAAAACTGGGTGTTGTCGTGAAGATGCAGGCAACTCCAATTTGTATGCCATAGTACCAATCTTTTGCAACACCTTATAATGGCCATAGTA
>JASDQU010261841.1:5943-17084 GCA_032191745.1 Picea mariana
TTTCGAGGCAATATGAAAGGAATGTGCCAAGAGTTTGCAATAGAAATGCAAAAGGAATTTGATATGTCTATGCTTCGTGAACTGTCATTCTTTCTTGGATTACAAATTTCTCAATCTGGCAAAGGCATATTCATTTCACAAACAAAGTACGTCAAGGAAATGTTGAAGAAATTCAAAATGGAAGATTGTACACCAACCAGCACACCTATGGTCACAGGTTGTAAATTGAACAAAAATGATGAATCTTCAAAAGCAAATCAAAAATTGTATAGGTCAATGATTGGAAGCCTACTATATGTGACGACATCAAGGCCAAGCATTATGCAAGTAGTAGGATTGGTTGCGCGATTTCAAGTTGCACCAAAAAAAACTCATGTGCAAGTAGTAAAGTGGATATTCAAATATCTAAAGGGCACCTTGCACTTTGGCTTATGGTACTGAAGAGGTGAAGATTTTACTCTAACAACATACACAAATGCAGATTGGGCAGGCAGTGTGGATGACAAAAAAAGTACAAGTGGAGGAGCATTCTTTCTCGGCAACAGTCTAGTGTCTTGGTTGAGTAAGAAACCGTCTTCAGTCTCTCTATCCACAGCAAAAGCCAAGTATACTGCATCAAAAACATGTTGCACACAAGTTCTCTAGATGAAGAAAACACTGTAGGATATTAAGGTAGAATATGATCAACCAATCTCAATCATCTGTGACAACACAAGTGCAATCAATATTTCAAAGAATCATGTTATGCACTCAAAGACGAAGCATATTCCCATCAAGTACCACTTCCTAAGAGAACAAGTAGCCGAACTAAGTGTCAAGATGGAATATATTTCCACTAAGGAACAGGGTGCATATATTTTTACCAAACCCCTTCCCAGAGAAACATTTGAATATGTCAGATAGAAGCTGGGAGTGATATCCCTCTCATCTCGTCAGTAAAGAAGAACAACTCAGGGGGAGCATACCTTTGCCGTTGATGTCAAAGGGGGAGAATTACAAACATGGGGAGAATTACAAACAGGGAGAGAAGAATTACAGATAGGGGGAGAGTTGCAGACAAAGGAGAACTCTTTCTATTTCTGGAGGATTATGTGTTTTTGAGTACAGGATTCCTAGACCAACAATAGGAGTAGCTTCAAACATGGAGTGGTAGAATGGGTTCTTGGCAATGTTGAATGGTATGTCACTCTATAGGAAACATTTTTCCACAAGCTTGTCGGCCTCCTGCTTCTCCTTGTTTTCACCATTGATTGAATAGAAGGTTGCCCCATAGGCACCGACCTCGGCACAAAGAAAGGTGAAGATGCTGAGGGGATAGGAATTGTGGAATGTGAACTCGAAGATTGGCATTTCCCCGCTCCTAAGATGCCTGTAGATCTATTTGCAAGCTCAAGCCCGAATTCTTCCCTTTGCTCTCTCCTCCTACCCATTACAAAAAGGGATTGATTTGCAATGTGAACAATTTCTGGGGTAGATGTTGGGCAAATGCCCATTTCATTCCCTGGGATTTTGACAAGGTGGTATTTCAAGCAACTGATGCCGCCAAACATTTCCATACCACATAACTTGCAATTCAACCTCATTCTATTATGGCCATCATATGGTAGACCATACCCCCACATTGGGTCCAATGGCGTTGTCATTTTGAAATGTGTGGATCACTGATTAAATTTGTAAACCTATGGGACAAACAAAATGGGGGAAATTTAGAATCTAAATCCACAAAAAAACTTAAAAAATGCTACAATTGAACTACCATAACTACATAAGTGTCAAATCCTCCATTAAAAAGGGGCAAAACTAGGTATATCTAATGGACATTGCAAACCCTATACTAAATCTAGAAAAAAAAAATGAGGGCATAATTTTGTTTACATACCAAGTTGAATGGATATGGTAGATTGGAGTAGACCCCCACTCCACAAATGCTTACTTGATAGCAACGAAATCTATGGATTTACCTTTGTTTGCTTGATGGAAAATGGTTACAATACCATTAGAGCTCAAACCCCCTAGCAAGCATTTGCAAAATGACCAAATAAAACCCAAAAATCAGATTTTATAACCCAAAAAGCACACGAATTTTTAGCAGGGTGATAATTCCATCGACCCACGATAATATCAGAAATTGTCGCAATAAATAGAAATTATCGCGTAATTATCGCAACTAATTGTCGCAATATTATCATAGAGGGTCGGTTTGGTGATATTATCGCGATAAATTCAATAATATCGCGATACATGCAACACTGCTTGTGACCTTATTTGCAACTTTCACATGGAAGATTCTAAACCAGCCCATTCTCCCTTCCAGTCTAGAGTCAAACTTGTTTCCACCTATACTATTTCCAAAGTTGATGCCACTCTGTATCGTTAGTTGGTAGCCTCTTATATTTGACTCGTACTCATCCTGATATTTTCTTTGTTGTCCGGGGTACAGTTTAGTTTGGGATACATTACATTTCAAGCGAGACTCCTTTCTTGGTTGGTTTCACTAATTCAGATTGGGCCGGCGACTCTGATGATTGAAAGTCTATTGGAGGTTATGTTTTCAGCCTTGGTTCCAGACCTATCACTTGGGCTTGTAAGAAGCAACAAGCTATTGCTCTTTCTTCAACAAAAGCAAAGTACTGAGTAGTGTGTTATGACCCAAGGGGAGGGAGCATATATAGGGCTAAATGTATATGATATGATCCCAAGCGGGGGTATATATGAGCCTAAATGTACCTGTAATGTGTAAATATACATGTAATAGGATCGGCCTAGTAGTAAAGGGGCCTCATGTGCAAGTGTGAATAGGTATATAGAGAGATTATGTATTCATTATTGGAGACATGTGAATTGTGATGTGTGAATGTATTTAGTTATTGGGAGGAGGTTCTCCTACTATTTAAGGAGTTATTGTGTAACTTATCTATCTTGGAGTTGTGCTCCACACTCACATTGTTGTACATGGTGTGTACTTCTGTTTTGTTATGATAATTTAAGCATTTGGATCACTACAATTGGTATCAAAGCATTGATCCTAGGATTTTGCTTCCTCAAACAAGTCATCTTGGCATTTTCACTATAACTTTTTTCTTGCCACTTCAGAAAGAAAAACTTGGAGGCTATATAGAAGACATATCAAGGTACCTGTGGTACGAATTTCAGCTTCTAGATCTTGTACTTTCGGAGATACACCCTGTGGAATATAGGGTTTCTGGATAGTCCTATAACTAGTCTCAAATAGGTGTTTCATGTAAAATAGTCATATCTTTTTCGTAGAGGATCCAAATTATGTGAGACCAGTGGCATTGGAAAGAGGACAGTCTGTAGTATTTTGGGTGCAAATTTCAAAATCAGTTATCCAATATTGGACGCGGGGCATTCTGTACAAGTTCGCTCTCCAGAATAGGCCAAAATTCAGCAAGGTTTGGGAAAGTTACCATAACTTTCATTTGGCACACCCAATTTTGGTCAGACATGTGGAATTGCAAAGAAGACATTCCAGAGCATTACAGGTCGAAATTTCAGACTCATAGGGGCTGAAATTTCAGAAATACATTAGAAGGAAGGTCAGTTCGAAGAACATACTCCAAATCAAGGTTTCAAAGGTATGTTTACTTAAAACTATCATAACTGTTGATTGGGATGTCTGATTGAGTTGATTCAAAAGCCATTGGAAAGAGACAACATAGAAGATTATATGGGAACAAGGATTATAACTATTTGATATCATTATCCTTAATATACTGAGGCTATTATTTGAGGTTTGGGTTATACCTCAATTAAGAATCAATGGAAATACCTAGCTTTAGCGGAGATGAAGATAAAGATGAAATCAATCCCGGGGAATGGTTGAGGATGATAAAGGGAAATAATTTACTTTTGAAGGTGGGACTTTACTTGTGGGGTGAATATTTTAGGTGGTGGGATAGCCTTGATGAAGGTACTAAACTCTCCCCCACATGGAAAAACTTTGAAGAACTCTTCTCAATAAAATGGATTAAGGAGACAAAAATGGAGGAGATGTATAAAATTCAAGAGGAGTTAAAGGAATCAAAAGAAAATGTCTCCAAATTGAAAAAGGATAACGAAGAGCTATGAAAATATATTACAACGAAAAACGATGAGTTCACCAAGATGCAATCCCTTAATGAATCACTCATTAAGGAGGTTAAAAACTTAAAACAAGAAAATAGTAGCAAAACAAAGTGGGAAAATGATGATTCAAGGAAAGATTTGAAAAAGAAAGATGAAGAGATATGTAAATTATGAAACCATAAAAAAACAACTGGATGAGGTTAAAAGAATGAAAGAAGAGAAGAAGAATTATCAAAATCAAGAAGAAACAAAGATCTTGGATGAAGAATCTACCAAAAGACTAGAAGAGGAAATTTGCAAGAAGGTTGATGATCCAAATGGATATCAGTGGCCACCCACCTATTCCACTGACTCGAAACACAGTTTTCCTCAACAATTTTTCTACAGTTTTTCGGGTCCCAAACTTCCAGGGCCGTTTTGAGGCCCTAAACGACGTTTTTTTGTTCTTCTTGACTAGACCTTTCCAACGAGCAATCATGCGCCCCAAATGGAGATCGTATGCAAAATTTACACCCTTGGGAAGTTGATGTATCAACTACTCCCATCAAGGCCCGCAAACCTTTTGGCATTTCATCTTTCGGGGTTAGGGTTTTGGATTTTCTTTATGTTAAAAAGGCCTTTGGAGCCTCATTGTAAAGTTTAAACATCATCTTCTTGCGAATGAGCGTAGCCGTCACATCTCTTCTCAAAGATAAGCTGCCACCATTCTAGCAAGTTCATTCACTTTGTATTTTTCAGTTTCTGTACATTTCTCTCATTAATAGAAATTTTGTATTATTGTATCTCTGTGTTTCTTGCAATATATTTGTGTATTTCATTGCTATATCTCTGCCTTCATTTCGTTCTCAAAATAATTCGGATTAGTTGAGGAATCCTTAAATACTGATGATGTAAAATTAGAAATGCAAACCAGAATTGAAGGATGTCATAATTTGATAGATGGGGTCACATTGCAGCTTCAAAAGGAGAAAGAAGACAAGATTCAAGAAGGTCAACAAAAGATACTTGAAGAAGTTGAAATCCATTTAGAGGATGTACATGCCAAATATGATGGTATTGTCTCCAAGGCTAGAGTAATCAAGGACCAAGCAAAGAGGATAGAGGATAGAGGATTCCATTGTCTCTGAAAAGAAGAGAGATGAAATGGGTGTGCAGAATGAAGAAAAACCGTCAAATGTTAAACCATATCGACACCCTCATTATCAAGAAAGATTTCTAGGAAGACAAGAAGATCAATATCGACATTATCAAGGAAGAAGATAGAATAATCATCAATATTCATGGAATATGGCATCACATAACCATTATTCAACAAGATATTATCATAGTCTATAGACCAACATCTACTACAAATTGGAGAAGCTTCAACAATGATACATGGAATCAAGGGAAAGAAAATTATGCAACAACCAGAYACCAAGGATTATGACCGAAAAGAATTGATTTTGGATGGATGGATCATCATCAATGGAAGGAAGAAAGCAAGAACATAAGAAAATCATATTACTTGGTTTCATCACATGTGAAGCCTTTAATTGCAAAGCTTCAAGGACAAATKTTTTTGGAGGGTACTATGTTATGACYCAAGGGGAGCATATATAGGGCTAATTGTATATGATATGACCCCAAGGGGGGGCATATATGGGTCTAAATTTGCATGTAATGTGTAAATATATATGTAATAGGGTTAGCCTAATAGTAAAGGGGCCTCATGTGCAAGTGTGAATAGGTATATATAGAGATCATGTATTCATTATTGGAGACATGTGAATTGTGATGTATGAATGTGTTTGGTTATTGGGAGGAGGTTCTCCTACTCTTTAAGGAGTTATTGTGTAACTTATCTATCTTGGAGTTGTGTTGCACGCTCACATTGTTGTACATGGTGTGTACTTTTGTTCTCTTATGTTAATTTAAGCATTTGGATCACTACACAATGGTTAATGCACGTCAAGAAGCCTTATGGATTTTGACAGATCCTTTCCAAGTTTGGATTCCAGTAGCAGCATCCGACCATCCTCTGGTGCGACAATCGTAGTGCCATCAAGCTCGACAGAGATCTAGTTCAACATAAGTGTAGCAAACACATCGAGCTACACATGCACTTCATTAGCAAACTCATTCATGATCGAGTTATTGAAGTGCTCTTTTTCCCTATAGAAGATCAAATTGCAAACATTTTCACAAAGTCTCCTACGAAAGCAAAATTTTTCAAACTTCGATCTATGTTAGGAACTTAGGAAGTTGTCATTAAGGGGGGATAGGATTTAATGCCTTCTTCCTTCTCCTATTGTGTCGCCTTTATAAATCCTTCAATCCTATCCCAAGTTGTTCTTAAGGGGGGATGATAGGATATTTACACTTAGGAGTTAGTTAAGATCAACTTGGTCTAATGTGTCTTTAGGTAAAAGTGTGTTTCTTTAGTATGCATTTATAGTTATGTAATATGACGATCACGACATGTTCTAGACATAGAGTGATCCGATGACTCATATTTTCCTCGATCTTAACGACTACATTGATCTATGGCTTAACACCCAATTGTCCATGATCTTTATTTAAAGAGCATGGATGGTCATTTGTTGATGATCGATTTTGAGAAACTCTCTTGTAAAATATTTTTCTTTTGCATTAATATATTGCCTCAAGTGGCCACGTTGGTTGGGGTCGTGGACTATTTCCCTCTTTGAGGGTTTTAACCACGTAAAAACATCAGTGTGTTGATATTTGATTTGGTTGTGTGAGTGGTTATTGAAGGTGTTCGTTTGGTGTTGCAATACCCTGTTTTGTTGAACAAATCAATCAAGGAGAACCAATAAAACTTTGGAAGCAAATTTGAAATCTGTAGCTTTAGCCAAAGATTGATGTGTTTCTTTGGTTGTGGGCAATATAAAAGGTCCTTACATGGGACAAGATGAAAACAAGAAGCTCTGAATGACCCTCTATCTATTAGATGTGTATAGGTAATGAGGAAAATGCAAAACAACTATTCAATCGTTGTAGCATCTCAACAGATTTGTGGGACAAGGGATTGGAATTCTTCTAACAATCTGGTATGAACACAAATGACACTACCATCACCTTGGAAGAATGGCCACCTAGTCCATTCCTGAACTAGATTTCTAAACAAGACTTGTCGATTGTTTCCAGGATTTCTTCTTTCAACAATATGGAAGGAAAGAAATTGAAGAATCTTCAAGACTCAACACGGAGAGGTGGGAGAGATATGGGGCATCATTGAAGAATACCTATGTTGCATTGGTTTTCCGGATGGGGGAATGACGGGGATAGGGGGACGTGTCCCCGGGACGGCTAGAGCACACCCCCAAAATTTTCAGGGGACGGCAGGTTGGGGATGGCAATAATATATATATATATATATATATTAAAATTTTAGGATTCACCATAAACATTTGTAGTTGTTTCAAGCTTGTAAGCATAACAAGCTATATTATATAGTATTATGCACAACCCTCACACTTGTCAATCTTGAAAAGCTCTTAAAAAAGGGCCGAGTGACATTCCATTATTGGTTGCTAGACCCAAGCAAAATGCAGTTTAATTTTAGGAAACTTAAGTGAGAACTGTCTCTATAGCAATTTTTCTTTGTCATATTTCTTGTTAATGATGATTATGTTAAAACATAATAGACATTCCCTTCTCAATAGGTTTTGCAGATTTTTACCGTTGTGTTGAAAACCACTATAAAACACGTTGCTTCTGTAAAAAGATTAGATTCCTATTTCAGATTAAGAAGGGTGATTGAATAGGAATTTATTCAAACATTTAGTACCCAATCGAAGTCACTAATATCTTATTGTTTTCACAATGCTTGAGGTTGGGATGGTGGAAGCATTAGGCTTGAATGACTCTTGGAAACCCATGTACAATATGTAAAAGTTAAGATGACTAGACAAATGAGAAGAACAAGAGCAGTAACCACAAGGATTGATCCTTTGAAATGTTGCATTTGCTGCTTTTTTGACATGGAATCTTTGCTTGTTGTAAGGTTGTTGCTGAAAATACAAACCAGAAACCCAAATCGAAACCCATCATACAAAACCCATGTTTTGATCTGCAACTTTTACAACAGATTTAGATTCAATGCAATACAAAAATAATGGATGGGAAAAATGATCATATTGTCCAATCATCAATTTCCATGATTGTCAAAACTGAAGATATATGCCCAAAATATCTCTGAAATCTGCCCAGAAAATCCCTGAAATCAGCCCAGAATATCCCCAAAATCTGTTTGGAACATCCCTCAAATCTGCTCAGAACATCTTGGGGATGGCCAGCAAGTCCCCAAGTCCCCAATGTAGTCCCCAACAATTTGGGTAAGTTTCCTGAGGGTCCCAAAGTCCCCGAAATGCGGGAACAACGAGTACACAATGTTTTTTGGGGGACGAGTCTCTATGCAACATAGAAGATACACTTGAGAGGCAATATATGTAGAAGATTGGCAAGAAGAAGACATGAAATGCTTGGAAAGGGAAAAAGGAATTTTAGCGGCCTGGGGATTAGAATTGACAATCATCTACAACAAAGGAAAGCAAATTACTCCCAGGGCTAGATCTCCAGGGGAATGGCACCCACCACCTAAGGGATTCATAATATTAAACTTTGACAGGGCGTCCAAAGGTAACCTAGGACCTTCAAGAATTAGAGGAGTTTTCAAAGATGAAAGAGGAGTCATTTTCAGGATCTATGCAGGGTCTAGTGGTTGAGACACCAACATCTCAACAAAGCTACAAGCTCTATAAAATGGCCTTCAAATAGTTGTAAATTGCAGATATGGGAAATTAGTGGTGGAAGGGGACTCTCAAATTGTAATAAATTCTCTTGTTAGAATACAAAATGGGACTAAGCCAAAGAAAATCACCAGAATCTGGCATTTGACTACTGGCTTAGACATCATTGATATACTGATCAAACAAATACCTGGGATTATCTCCTCCCATGTTAGACACACAACCAATGGTTTAGTTGATAGGCTAGCCAATGAAGGGGTGCAACAGGAAGGGAAAGACCTGATACATTCTAGGAGGATCTAGAGCATTGGTAGTCTCCGAAGGGACTGTCTAAACATCCACAAAGACTCCAAACCCTAGGAAGGGGTGTTAGGGGAGAGAACAGCAGAAACTATCACTTGGCAAGAGGACAGGCAGATGCTTATTGATGGGAAAAGGAGGCATTATAATGAGGAGAGGCTAGACGGTTCTGGGTGCTTCAGTATCCATGGTTGTCTCCATTCTCTGCAGGCTGTTCGATGGGATGGTACTCTTGCAATCACATAAGACCATGGAGAGAGGCCTCCCAGGTACACCATTACTCACCTTGATGATGTGCCAAAGAGATTATGAGAACACGTTCTATGTAGTGAGTCTGTATAGAATGAATGTGAGATTGGAGGTGTTGGTGGTTTGCATTCAACTAGAGTGTTGGTGGTTTACGATTGAAGTGGCAAGTGCTCTGGTCAGAACCATGTAATACAACAAACCTCAACTGGTATATGAAGCCCCAGATATGGGGAAGGGCAGAGAGGCTGGTGCCAAATGCAGAGGAAAACCTCAACAGGGTAAGGGAAGAAGGTGGAAGGGAGAAGTGCCCTCATCTCTAAGGAAGAAGGAAACTGCGGCAGAGGCTATTGCTGCTTCCTATGAGACCCATTACTCGAATTACAGCCATCTGGGGTTCTGAAGCTGGAAGTGATGAAGCAAAGGGAGAAACTGCATCAGTAGAAGCAGAGGAAGCCGAAGCAGCAGAAACAGAGGAAGACGCCTAGGCTAAAGTGGTGATAGGCACTCCAACAATCCCAATTGTTGTGGATACAGATCCTGAGGACTTTTGTTCCTCAGACATACTTTGTTCTGGTGCACTTCTTATCTTTTGTTTTTGATAGCTATTTTGAATTTTGGCCCTTATGGGTCCCGGTTTATGTTATGGTTTAAAGAACTTAGACTTAGGTTAATGCAGGACCTTAAACTCTTAAATGAAGTAGCAAGTCTGCTCACAGATTGGCTAGCACAAGGCATATATATATATATATATATATATATTGAATATTGGGTGGCAGGCTTTCCTCTGGACAGCTTAACACCSACTCAGCTTGTATTTTTTCTGTGAATATGAATTGATGAGTAGCTAAATTACAAAAAAAAAGGGTTTCAACGGTTACTGCAAACACAACACATTCCTATAGTTGCCCCCATAAACCAACCAGCTTTCAAGTTGGACACTAAATTCAACATTCCTCGTTGCTGCCTGYATAARCCAACCAGCATTCAAGTTGGACACTAAAATCAGTATTCATCATTTTGATGGCACCCTTACTGCTGAGAATTTAGACACATGGATTAGGAATTTAGAAGCTTATTTTCAGACTTAATTGAATCTGGGGGATCCCTAAAATACCATGATTGCAGAAGTCCACATGGAGGACCAAGCACATGTATGATGCCTAGCCATAGCCATCCCATTCATATACGGGATAAATTTAGGACATTTATGTATGAAAGATTCTATTCCCTTGGTTATAGTGAAGAGATGACTAAGTAGCTTCATCTCCAACAATCTACCAGACAGACTGTTCAACAACACACAGATCAATTGAGTAAAATGTTTCTTAAGCTCAAAGTGATTGATACTGATGACATTTTAAGGTTAAAATTTATTGGATGACTCTTTTGCACACATCCAACAAGAAATGGACTTCTTACCTATCACGTCCCTTGAACAAGCTTCCCATTTTATCTTAAAATTTGCAAGCAAGTTGTAGAAGGGGTTGGTGAAAGCACAACTGCCTCAATAGAAGCAGCCTCAGGAGAAAATTTCTCCTTCTCATCCTCAACTCCCCCTTCAGCGTTTAAATTGGTGCAATTATCAACCTACATGCCATTCTGATAGTGAGTGCCTCACATAAAAGAGTGGAAAGACTCATACACTATTAATTGAGACAAAGACTAAAGAAGATCAACCAATAATAATTTGCAACACCGGTTCTCCAAATCCTGAAGTAGTTATCACCACTACAAAGCAACACTCCAAATCCT
>JASDQU010261843.1:0-15587 GCA_032191745.1 Picea mariana
TGGACATCTGGGTTGTCCTTACAGTTTCCCGATCTATCATTTGGCATATTTCTCGGGATGATTGGACACTTTTGGTAGCAGGGAAGAATTATTGAGGGCTTCAGTATTCTAGTAGGACGTGGCACTTTCTAGCTTGGAGTTTGAGCATTAGTACGCCTCAGATCTGCTTGATTCAGTCTTCATTGTATATCCAGCCTTTGGAGGCTTATTTTGTATTGTCGAGAGCATTTTGTAGCAGCTCATATCTATTTCTTGTACGGCCATCTGAGGTTTATGCGAGATCGGCCATCTATTGTATTGATCTTACATTGCTCATAATAAAAAGGTCAGATCTTTGCTTGTGCTTCTACATCTTGAATATATTGTGATCTCCATGTGTTGATGAATCTTGTATAAATTAGTAGTAGTTAGTGATTTCAAGAAAGAATTTGGCTTGGGATCATTACATATATTTACTTCGTAGACAAAACCCTAATTACAGAGAAGCGCAATATTCAACAAGATCTAACACATTTAAGCACTAGCATGGAGGGATAGATCAGATCTAACATTCATTCATATCACTAAGCACTAAGATATCATATCATGTCCATATAAGAATACATTACTATACTAAGCATTAACTATATGAACAATAAAATAATCACAATGCACAAAGCAACCATAACACAGGATATACGTGGTTCACCCCTAGAGGGGCTACATCCACCAACTCTTCTTCTCTTTATTATATTTAGTCAATCGTCTACAAGCACAGAGCCACAAGATCCTACTCCTCATAGGATAAGNCCCGAGCTAGGTTACAACACAAAGCCTTTACACAATCTCTTATAGTCACTTGCACTTAGCCTTGCAAGCTTCACACAGTATGCACAAATCATGTACACTATCACTTTCACTTAGCACATCATCACACAGATGTCTATATTATCCTACTCTTACATCGCCTAGACATCTATTTATACATTACAAAATGGGCCTAAACATAGATAAAACCATAGGTCGACATCCCCATACCCGTTACATAAGCCCAAAACCCAAATATGCCTAAAAAGGGGCTGATATCCCACGATCTATTGCTTCGACTTGCACTCTTCCTTCGACAGCCTATCGAAGTCCCAAAATAGGTCAAACCTGACTAAGGATCTCCAAAACTTGGTCAATGGCCAACATGTGCACTAATCACAAACCGTGGTTCACAAGCACTCCATTGAATAGAACATAAGTGGCCCCGATTCCTGGTGCAAAGAGGCAGACCCTGTGATCTGTGTCAACACTAGGACAATAATCTTGAGACTCAGATTGTTGATCTCTCTGATCAGGAGTTGGATCCCTACCTTTTTGGTCCCTGTAATGCAATGATTGGTTATGTAATACTCTATGTTCATGCCACTCCTAGATCCCCTGGCTTTGAGGTTGACCACATCACCTCGACATGAAAATCTTATTAAAAAGTAGATGTCCTCAACTTCAATCCTCAATGGTTGTCCATCAAGGTTGAAGGTCTTAGTATCCGGATCCCAGTATTTCATGAGAAGTTGAAGCAATCTCACTTCAGCCCTCATACCTTTGATATCCCAAAAATTGTATAGAACACATATTTTAAGGCCATTTGGGCCCCTGGATCTCTCTCCACTACAATATCCACCTCTTCATGCTCTCTTTCTCTCCACTCTAGCACCATCCTGCAAGATTCAAACCATGTTTTGTGTTAGCAACATCTTAAAAACCTTATCCACGGACATGTACGCGAGCTACAGTTTACACAGTTGTGTATAGGGATGCTTATACACTGGAGTTTTTTAAAACAATCACGTATAGGTATGCGTATATGTGACCCGATGATCTATAGCCTGCGTGTACCTTAGTTTCTAAATTGTGTCCTAAAATACTAAAAAAAGGAGACCTAATTGTAAATTTTAATCCACTAGAAATAAACAGAGGAGCAATATGAATTACCTGGTCCAAATGTTTGTTGATTTCATCGCTCGTGGCTCCCACAATCAAAAGTTGAAATTCGGGGGCAATTTGGTCCAAAATGCACTATTTGGGTAAAAAATACAAATGGTATAGTAAAATTGGTTTTTTTTTTACTATTTATAGAAAAATTTTACCCACTTTACATAGTTTTGTCCAATATTTTGGGCTAATGGACTAATATGACAGTGGATGGAGTTGGTTTTAGTTTTTTTATCCAGGGATTCTTGCGATTCTCAACACCATCTCACCCATTCGTAACTTTGGACAGGTATTTTCTTCATCCAGCATATAGGATAGGTCACCAATCCATTATGAACACTTGCATCATCCTATGACTCCATCTCATATGCCTTAGATATGAAATCATTTAATAGCGACGCATAACCTTATATCTTTAACTATAAGTGTCGTTATTGAATGGTAGAGAGTTACCAAACATCGGTACGCTAGTTAGATCCCCTGCTCCATTTGGTGCCCATGTAAAGATATTTGTTTGTAGGATCAGGAGTCCCTTGTAGCTAATACATGAATTTATGTTTGAACATCATTTCTTACTCATAAACATGTTTACCTATACCTAGAGGACTTCCAACGAGTCTGGTTTAAGATCTTTTCCGACTCTCTCAAAAATTGAAAACATTGTTGAGTGAACTTGTCTCTTTCACACTCGTAAATTGTATTTGAAAGGAAATATATTTGGTGTAAGTTTACCCATTTTTCAAACCAAGTAGACTAAGATTATGAAAAAAGACATTTTTTTGCATTATGTTGTAATTTCATATCATTCTCTTGCTTGCAGTATTGATCCTATTTTTAGTTCTTGCTTTTGCGTTAGAATCCTTTCACCTCAACAGTTGCATCATCATCCAAGGAAAGTCTTGTTTATATTCTTTCCAGCTTGACACCCTATACCAAAGAGGATACATTCCCCCGAGTTTCCATATCCCTCATGCACCTCCTTTCATTGAGCATGGATATGTTCCACCACTGGAACTAGTTGTTTACTTACGACACTTGTTTCCTCTGTTGTATCATAGCATTCATTTGACTATGAAAAAAAAAATATTAGCGAGAAAATAATATTATCTTATATTGGTAGCAGTCGTGATGCCTTTGAATAGAGCACAAACTTTTGAGTCCACATGTCATCAAAATATTGGGTTTAGCATGACCTTAGGAAGCTGAGCGTATTACTGAGAGTTTACTCCCCCGGTTGGTTGCTCTTCTAGTCCCTATGGAGAATTTTTGATTGGTTCCTCCTGCATCACAAAGTTTCATCATTGAGTCTATGCTACCCGAGTCTTCCATATGTCTCATGCTCTTGTTCAAAGGATGTCTATCAACCTGTGTCGCCCATTCCTCAGAACTCTTGACTTTGCATGTCGGCCATATCCTCAGTGTGTCTCATAATTACATGAATTTGTAGTTCTATTATGCATCGTGGTCCTACTTTCATCATTGATAGGTAACCTTGAACCTAACAGTCAACAGTTCATCATTGTTCACTAACTAGGGGGTTTCCTTGTGTTCAAAGGCAAGAAATCTATTCACACATTGGGATTCATGCAGTGTCTTGGATGCCATTATCCTTATTAGTGGTTTCCTCACCTTTGTCAACAGTTTTCCTTATTGGTTTCTATGCAGAGGGTCTTTTTCATGTATCGTTTTCATATGGCACATGAAAAAGATGCACAAGGTCGTTGGTTCGTGAACATGTTCTTCGTTTGATTTCCTCCAAATCATCAAGCTCCTGCTTTGTACCTCATGTTGAATTATGAGAAATGTTTCAATTCTCTCCTTTCAGCAAGTCTCCTTCCATCAACTTCAGCCCATATATTCTAGAAACGAGACCTAGAGTCATATGAGTACCTAGAGGCTTGGATTCATTAGTGGAAGGTTCTCCCTCCATCGACAGTTGGAAATACATCAATGTCCCTTGATCAATGGATTATTTAAGTGTTCGACCCCAACACCTTTATTCATGCTTGTAAGAATGTACTCGGTTCCTTGATACCTACTTTCATTATCGGTAGGTTGTCTTGATTTTGTTAACGGTATACCTTAATGACTAGTAATCAAATAAAGTCTCATTGTGTTCAACATCAAATCCTTTATTCACACGATGTAGACTTGCACCTTTGGTAGATCATGCAGAAGACTTGAAGACATCAGTTCATAGTCACAACTTTCTTGAGATATTGTTATATTTCATTGGACCAGTACATATGTGACTTCAATGATCATGGGAGATCAAATTGTACTCCATTGTATACAGATATCTTCAGATTGATTTTGAGACTATTTTTACTGGTCCATGTTCGTGATTATGACAGCCTTTCGCATATAGCCACCTTTGTATTTTCTACTCATGGCCATGGAAAGGTGTTTGGTATATTTTCACATGGATCTACAGTATAATTCAAATTGGTAGCCATGTGCACAAAGTCAATACATATTGTAATATTCTCATGAGCAACTAGTTCTTCCAACTAGGTCTCCATTACTCCACTTTTGGGTATTATAATGTATTTAGGCCATTGCAGATACTCCTCTGACCTCACACATTATGAGGCATCTGTTATAGCAAGATTTTCCTCACCCTATGCAAATTTTCTCAAAAGGCCTTTTTCCATTTCCCTATGCAAACTTGAAGTCCCTTTTTGCAAATCCAAGAGATAAAAACAATATTTTTCCACATGTACATGCCCTAACTATTATACAACATGTGTATACGCAGGTTGCACCATTACATCCTGCGTACATCGGGTTTTGTGCTCAAATTTAAAAAATAGTGTTGGGTTTCCATGTCACGTCACAGGATCAATGATCCTTGTCCTTCCATATACTGGAAATGTTATGACTCGACACTTTAGATCCAATTGAAATTTGAGAGGAAAGTTACTCTGGAGAAATTATTCACTTCATATTGAGTCTGCATCCCTTTGTCCTTTTAACTCTGAACACATTGTTCATCCTCTGAGATCTTCCGTACTTGATTGAGAACCTCATTGTATCTCGTATATGAGCTTGTCTTTGGTGGAGGATTGAAGTGGTGGAGGCCCAACTGGAAGGGACTTAGTTTCTTAGTTCTGAACCATGCCGACACATAAGTTTGCAATTCATTCACTTCTATTGATTACACTTTAATAGAAATATTCTTTTCTCGTCCAATTAATATCTTGTAAATATTTGAATTATTCTTCCATGGGCATATTTGTTATGAATGTTGATGGATTATGCTATTGAATGTGCTAACTTTATATATTATCACCATATTATTGTGTTTCTTGTTGTTGAGGACAAGTTGCGGGTGTATTTCTTTGATTCAAGTGCTCAACGGCGGACTTCATCAAAAGTCTGGATGAGGTAGGCTCTTTATCTTGTCTTGTTAGCATATTTGTTTATATAGCATACCTAGGATTAGAGTTGATTTCTGTAGTCATTTCCGTCCGTTGTGGTTTACCCCTTGTCATAGAGAGATTTTCCTCGTAACATATATATATATATATATATATATATATATATATATATATATATTTGGGGCCGAAGAGCTTGTGTGGTTATGAGGCTGGTGAGTTAGGACACAAATAGGTTAGTGCGTCTATCCATGTAAAATTAATCACACTCAAGTTATTAATATTATCACATCGATGCACGTAGACAGATCAAACGAAAAGAGACGAAGGGATAACTCCACAGAAAAAGGGAAAATGTTGGGGAATTAAGTCCTAGAGAATATTTTATTAATATTTTTGAAAAAGTGTAATTTATGGATATTTATTTATCCTAAGTTATTGAGGGATGGGAATGAGTCACCAAGTGGATAAAGATACTTCTGAAGGTGACAAGTGTCCAATTTAAAGAATGCAATATATATTGTTGACCTTAGTGTATTTCGGGGAGGAGAACTCATTCTAGGGAATTTTCATTAATTTTTCTCGGGCACACAAAGGGGTCAGACCATCTGATAAAAGACGTCTATTACCTTATCTACAGAGAAAATCTTGTAAGAGGTTTTTATGTATTTTAACTAGAGAGTATTTTTTGTTGAAGAGGCGGGTTATCAGGCCTGTGAGTAGTCTCTCCCGGTGACATTTTGTTGAAAGTATATAAGCAACAGGGTCTATGGCTTGGAGGATTGTCTGAGTTTTGCGCACAATTGGTGAATTTTCATAAAAGATAGGTGTCTTTATGTGCTTGTCTCATTTACTATGTGCTTAATTATATGTGTTTAATATGGGTTTAATTCTTTCATGTTGTTGCATATAAGTAATTGATGTTATTCTATATTATGTTGCTTGCATATGTATGTGTGGTGTTGATATTCAATATTTTTAGTCGTGCATGAGTATGATAGTTGTTGTTAGTTTTCTTATTATGTTAACCTTATGATATTGGTTATGAGTCTCCAAGATGAGGTTAGAATGGTCATGCGCACAAGGAAACACTCTATGTGCACCAAAGGATGGATTTTCTTGTGTGCACAGGGAAGCAATCTACACACACAAGGAGAACAAAATTGGTCTGTGATGCCAGAATGGTTACGCACACAGTAGTGATCTCAAGTGCAGTATGGAATACACGAATAGTAAATTGGTGTGCTTAGTAATCTTGGGCACATAGTTGCATTGTGTTACTTTCACTTCTTTAAGTTGTGTAAAAAGAGGAAAGTTTGTGTTGTGCGACTCAACTTGGGGTTGAGCGCGTTACTTCAAATATTTCTGCACAGACTTATGATTATAGAGTAGAATATACATGTTGGATGTTGGAGTAGCATTTCTCAGTAGTGTGTTGGGTAATCTTACATTTTTGTATCATAGTTGTTTGGTAATGAGGGTGTTACATTGTGGTATCAATGCAGTTGGTAACATGAATGTTACATTGAGGTATTAGATTAGTTTGGTAACTAGGATGTTACATTGCATTTCCTAAGTGTTGCGGTGAGTTATTTGAAGGAAATTTGGATGAATTGGTGATTCAATTGTGATCCATTACCATGGTGAAAACCAATAGACTTGAAGGTTAATCAAGAGGTACAAATTCAGAGAAGTCATGTAGCATTTAGGACGTCTTGATCAGGTGAATGTGCAAAGATATTGGGAAGACCTTCTTGGATGAGTCCTATGGTGGACTTAAGAATATTTGGGTATAGTCATGGAGGTGGCTTGAGGAAGATTCTTAAATCTTTGACAAGGTGCATTGGATAGGTCATTGTAGTAAAGTAGGTAGTGAGGTATGGATGTGCCAAGTTTGATAGGATCGATGAGGTACCTTAGATGTTGGCTCCATAGCCATATTTTTGGGTTATGCGATGACTTGATATTCATGACAACATTGCCAGATTTTGTATGATTGTAGGAGGTGCAAGGTAGTCTCGTTCTAGGAGATGGATGGAGTCAAGAAATAAGTCAACCAAGAAGTGTTGGCAGTCAAGCTAAATGGGAAGAATGTCGACCAAGTCACTTGGGTGATGTTCACTCACCTTTGGTTGATTCAAAGTGCACTTTGGTGTCTTGCATATGATTGTGCGATGAATCAAATATCTTGCGAGGTCATTAGTTGATGTTGGCAGAGTATTGGTTCGAACATGCCAAAGGCATGGAATTTATTTGAGATGAATCATTCTACTTGGAGTACTATGGACAACTCATTGGGATGTTTGAAGAGTGTGAGTGCAGTGGCCACACTCATCGCAAATTTTTAGTTGCAGAGAGGTGACTTGGCAAAAGGAGATGAGTTGAGGACTTGTCTTTGTTTGGAGGATCATGCGTACAAGCAAATTGCACCATGAAGATATTACTTGGGCATGAGCATGTCTCTTTTTTGGGGAAACATGGTTGAGGGTGAATCCTAACCATTCCAAGGAATGGAGAGGTATATGCAACGACATGGTTAGGTGATTAGTTAATGATACAAAGATAGTATGGATGTGCAATTCTTTATGCAAAGATTGGATAAATCTGCCATGAGGTGGACAATGAACTCAATTTTTCACAGATGAATTTGTTTTGCGGTGACTTCATAGTGCATCAAGGTGAGGTGTGACTTTTCCTTGGTATGAGATTGTTGTGCAGATGGACTAAATTGTGGAAGGAAGCCAAAGTAGGGATGCATGAGTAGGTTCAAAGTGAAGCACTTAGACATTGTGGAGGATCTCCTTAAAAAAGATCGAACAATGAAAGAAGTAGTGAGGCAAGGGTGGAAAATTTCCTTAGTCTTTGGAGTTGGATGGAGTGACAAAGATGCAAACATAGAAGACTAATTTCATACATGGAGAAGCACATTTTAAGAACCAGATGTGACAATTGGACTAACTACCCAGCCAATGCAAGACTTGAGACTAGCATTGTGCGGAGACATGAAAGAATTGGATGAAGTATGGGTTCAACAACAAGTTCATAGGTGTTCAACACTTAGAATATTTTCATGCGGTTGCAACAGTGGTTGAGGTAGAAGAAATAGAAGAACAAGGAGTGATCTTTGTAGCAAGAGAGTGGCAGCTTGGACATTACAGACAAAGTTGAAGAAGAGATGTCTTTCCATCATAGCAGACGGTTTGGTCACAAACAACTTTGGCCAGAGAGCAGTGTGGATGGTTGCATAGGTTGTAGATGATTGTAGTGCAAGTTGGAAACTTGGGGTTTCCACTTCACAAGGGAAACTTGGGGTTTCCACTTTGGAAGAATTTGGATTTCTAGTTGGCACGAAACTTGGGGTTTCCACTTTGGAAGAATTTGGATTTCTAGTTGGCACGAAACTTGGGGTTTCCAGCAGACTTAGTTGCGATGGGGGGCACAAGTTTAGGAAAATACTTGGATATTTCATATTTTTTGAATGTTGTTGGGGATGACAATGACTTGAGGTAGGGGAGGTTCTAAAGCAACCCCAAGTTCCTCAAAAAGATGGAATTTGGGGTTGCTCCAACACCCAAGTGTTGCACTAGTTGGGTAAATGGACGCCTTTAGCATGCAAACAAGCCAAGGGGGTTGCCCAAGTATAAAGAGACCAATAGATTGGGGTGATCCAACTTGACGAGCACACCAAGGTTGGGGCATGTTTGTGCCAAGGGGCATGGTAGTTAATGATCGCATGGGTTCGTTTGGGTGACTGGTTCTGTGAAGGGGTGTGACGGCTCATTTGGGCAACCATGTCTACAAAGGGGCATGAGAATTAATTTTGACACATGAGTTCCTGAAGAGGCACAACACCTGCAAAGGACGTGACGATTCACAATGGTGACCTTTGGAGTCCCTATAAGAGAACAAGGGTACATAACCAATGAAGATAGATTTGACCAACAAGGAGAGCAAGATCAACTCTACAATTATAATGTAAACATAGATGAAGAGGGGCAATCTCCCTCAAGGAGCTAAGTCACTCCACATGGGAGGAAATGTGTTTCCTTGAGTTGGGGCGACCTTATTTTTTATTGAGTTTGGGGTAATTCTTGTCACAGGTCTGAGGATGCATGCTAAGAGACAAAACCACAGGTCTATGTGAAGTATTGCAGTAGAGAAGAGACAGTAAGTTTGTGGTGGATGCATGTTCAGAGTGCTCCGTAGAAGTTGTGAAAAATGTTATGACGAACGAGTCTTGGGGTGACAAATATGTGTATGTGTTTCTTGGTGAGGTGAGGCGATTCGTGTGACTCTATCAAGTTGTAAACTGAGCCAAAAATATTGTAACATTTTTTAAATAATAAGACTTAGTCGGGTGTTAGGAACGATTTGTGCCACCTGCACTATATTTGTGTTTCTATTTTTTGTTTCACAATTGTTCTCCTTGTTTCATGGATGTATGCTTATATATGACTAAGTTTTAAGTTGTTAACAATTGTCTAAGTATACAAGAGTTGCACTAGAGCAGGAGTGTGACTCGTCGATAGGCTAGAACAAAGTATGGGTATGCTCTAGGTGAAGAGGCATAGTTCGGGTGAAGTACCCTTGTGGTTTCCAAGAAGCCAAGTGTGAAACGTCATAGTACCGCACACCCTCCAGTGGTGCACAATCACAATATCCGACTAGGCACTCTATGGGTACATGACAATAACTATGATAGAATTCTTAGTGTAATGGTGTTGTAATGTACTAAGACTTTATGATGGTTTAGTAGAGAATTGGAATTGCATATATACATATATAACTTAAATATGATTTTTACAATTAATATTACATTCAATTTAATATTCTTGAAAATGACATTTCTTACTATTAAAAATGCAACACTTAATAAAATGTTAATAATTTTTAATTAGATATAAATATGTCTTACAACATAAAACATATTTGAGCCTTAATGTCTTTAGTTAAATACATCTTTAATAATGTTCATAATAAAAATAGAATTCAAGTCTTAATGTCTCTAATTAAATAGATCTATAGTAATGTTATTAATAAAGAAATTAAATACATATTTAGTAATGTTATTAATAAAGAGAGTAAGATTCTCCATACATTGATTTCCCTAATTAAATACATCTTTAATATAATTAATCATTACTTAATAAAATAAATAAATAAATATAATCTATCTTACAACATAAAAACATATTTCAATTGTGCTGTATCTAATTGAATATATCTTTATTAAAACACATTATTGCTTAATAAATAGAGTAAGATTCTTTATATATTGGTTTTCTTAATGAATACATTTTTGTTATAATTAATTAAAGTTTAATAAAAACAAAAATTAAATATAAATCTATCTTATAATATAAAACACATCTTTATTAAAACACATTATTGCTTAATAAATAGAGTAAGATTCTTGGTTTTCTTAATTGAATACATTTTTGTTATAATTAATTAAAATTTAATAAAAACAGAAATTAAATATAATTCTATCTTATAATATAAAACATATTTAAATTTTTATTACAACACATTAATGCTTATGCTTAATAAACAGAGTAAAATTCTATATATTGGTTTGCTTATTTGAATACATTTATGTTATGATTAATTAATGCTTAATAAAAACAGAAATTAAATATAATTCAATCTTATAATCTAAAACATATTTGAATTTTGATGTTTTTACTTAAATAAACATTTATTACAACACATTAATTTTTAATAAAGAGGATAAGATTCTCCATATGTTTGTAAAGTTTCCTAGTTGAATACATCTATATTATAATTAATCGATGCTTTATAAAAAGAGAGTAAGACACTTGCATATATTGGCGTCCTTACTTGAATACATTTTTATTTTAATTCTTTTACATTTTATTTTAATTCTTTATAAAAGGATAACAACACTTTGATTTATAATTAATCGAATGGCATTCCTAATGGACTGAATTTTACACGGAGGAAAGAGAACATTGGGAGTTGTTCTAGAAGGAATGGCACAATATTGCAACACTCTTTGGCATGAGGAAAGGTTGTACCATTTAGCCTTTGAAGCTTTGACTTATAGGTCACATTCCCCTATCTATGCCATTTTCATAAAAGAACAATGGCATTCACACCTTAGTCAAAAGTAAGTCTTATAATATCCTTATATATGATGATTTTTTCCAAGTGTGCTTTGGTTGTGCTAAAGAAAAGAAGAATTTGTTGGGTGAGTTGTAACAACGAAAGTTTATATTGAGTAATTAGAGGAAATTAATCCTAACCCTTTGTTGGGGATGTTAAGTTGAAATTTTACTTCATTTATGGGGAATCAAGTTCAATGGTATAGGAGTGGTTACATTTGAAAAATGTTTATCAATGTTCTAATTTATGGGTGAGAGGTGAATACTATCTTCCTTTATGGTGATAATGGAGAATACGAAATTATTAAGACTATCCCATATTTCTTCCTATGTGTTAGTTTTGGAGGGATACTCACATTAAGTGTGAAAAGACAATAGATCAATTAACATGCTTTACTTGACTATCAACAAAGGTGGGATATCCTACCTTTTAAAATTAGGAGGATGAAACCTCTCTCTTACCCTAATTTCAATGTAACCCTGAAAAAACATAGATTGTATATGAATTATTTAAGAAGACACGTGACATAGTGGTTAGTTCTAACATTTCATTTTCCGCTAATGTGGTGCCCCTCACCCAATTATTAATTTATTTTTATGGAAACCAACATGAAGAAGAAAGCTCTATGAGCCAATGTGGATCTTAGGTTCGGATATTATGTGATGGGAAATATGGTGAGATCC
The DNA here is from genome assembly GCA_032191745.1 of Picea mariana. Lineage (NCBI taxonomy): Eukaryota > Viridiplantae > Streptophyta > Pinopsida > Pinales > Pinaceae > Picea > Picea mariana. Next base: position 12,146 of record JASDQU010261843.1, read on the forward strand.
ATTTTAGTTGGAGAAATATCCATGAAAAATACTCTTACTCAAACTCCTTTGGTTCAGAGGACTTGTGAAGAGATTGTAAGGTTGCACAGGGATATGCAATAGATTCAATTGGGGGAGATGGTGGGTCTCTATTTTGGACATTTTTATCATGTTTTTTCGTTGCATTATCCACCATTTTTTCCTATGTTTAATCTTTTTATGATCCATCTTGTTGTTTGGTTTAAGGATAAAGGCTTTGAGGTAATTGTAATTGTTTTTCTTGGTTTTATCTTATTTCTACTGAATCTTAAGAAAATAGTAGTATATTTGAATTTGTTTTGGTTTTATTGTTGGTTGAGAAGGTTTCTATAGATCTCTTGCCTAGTTGTTATAAAACCATTCGAGGAATACTACACATATCATGAGTTGTTGTAAACATGAATAGTTGACAATGGACAAGGGGATAACAAGGTCAAAATCATGGTGGCGTAGATTCACATGTCATATGCTCTTGGGGGTTGCTACAAAAGCCTCTAAGGGTTGTTACAAAATGTGATTAATTCCTCCTTAAGTGAAATTGTATAATTAGCAACAAAGTTGACTACACACAATGGTTTAGTTTTGTATGCTTATATCCTTGGAAGATTAGTTAAATATTTTCTTTGTATTTATATGATCACAATCCATATTTAAAAGCTACATTAAAATATTTGGTTCTTGAGTGGGTATAATTTAGGTGTATTGTTAAGATTGATATTGTCCAACATTAATAAAGGAGGATGATTTATGTATATAAATAATGTAATCTCTAAGATAGAGTTGGCAATGATAAATCTCTTGATCTATTGAAGATTTTTTATATTATAATACAAGGAGCTCCAACTTAATCTTTTCCATGCGTTTTTTTATGTGAGTAATAAATGTGTCATATATGTTCATTTAATTATGATTTAGTTTAATTCAAATACCTCTTTTTTGTGAGGTAGGGTTCACTCAACATAATACTTGAGTATTTTTGTTGTTCATTTTATTTTATGTGATTGTTCATAGAATTCTAGTGTGGTTGTATATAAGTTATTTATTTAAACTTATACTTTTGTTGGTGAGAGTTTTGTTATAGCATAATTTTGTTTACATTTTAGGTACAATTTTTGTTTAATTATACAAGTCTGTAATTTTGGTTTAGCTATGTAAATGTAAATTTCTATTTATACTACAAGTGTGAATTTAGATTTCGCAAGTGTGATCAAATTATACAATTTGATTTCGGCAAGGTGTGAATGTAATTTTCCTTGTTTATATTAGTGATGCACTTTCATTCTATAAAGTCATCATCGAGACTTGTTCCATAAGAAGTATAAGCTTTGCACCTACAATGCACAGTACCTCAAAAATAATTATATTTCTTAGGTTGATATATAAATGAAAAATTGATTTAACCTTTTTTTCTCTCATAAGAATGGTGATCAAAATAATTTTCAGGTTTAATATTGCCCACATGCATTACCAAGTAGCACCGAGGAGAACAAAATTTATTGCCATCATGGGAGCCCTCACATCCTATGGCTCTCCTTGTGGCAAACTCATTCGTGAATGGTATGGTGGATGGGATTCTAGTTGTGTGTGGGATTTGGAGTGGATTATTCTCTGGTTCTTTCTAGATTTCACTATTTATCTTAGGCTCACCCTCTTTCTCAATCATGGTAGTCCCATGGTTGTGGAAGATTATGGTACTGTTGTGAACTAGGAACGACATTGCTAGTTGTGGTGTATGTTTACTTTTATTTGTGTTTATGTATAACTTTATATGCCCTCACTCATGGATATCATGGGACATTGTCACTATCGCAATAAATGTTGCATGATTTGCAACTTGAAGGAGGCCCAAAAAGGAATTCAAGTATGTGAGTGGGAGATCACTCAAGTTAATTGTAGTGTAGTGAGCTCAAGAACCCAACACAATACATGGAGGGAAGTGGAGGGAAGAGATAGAGTGAAAATTAAACTCTAAAAAAAGGGTTAGAAATTAGTCTACATTGAAAACCACCTCTCAACTTCTAGGATTAAAGGAATTTGAGAAAGAATATGAAGATTTTATGTAGGTGTCATATACATGTCACACTTGGAAATGGATATGTAGTTGGGCTTGTTGAATTCCTTAGTGCATAGAATTGTGGCTCATCTTGGTCTTCCTCAAGCTTCCATCATGTCTCCCATACCCTTGACCTTGCCATTTGTGGGGATTTTTTGAATGGAGAGTGCTCTACTAGAGATCTAAGAAAGATAAAGAGGCACTAGTGCTAAAAAAAGCTAGAGGGAGCCCAAGTGAACATGAATAGTGTTGTCCTCCCGATGTAGACACTTTAGTTATATCTTTAAATCTTAATGCATTGTTGTATAATGATTTTAGTTTTTGGATTTGTAAGAAAGTTTTCCTTACATAAATATTTGGTATTTTGTTATTTAAACTAACATAAAATGTTTTGGACTTGATTAGGTCTATTTCCATTTGATGGTTATATTCATTTTTTATTATTACATAGTTGATTGGTTTTGCATAATTAATTGGTTCAACCACAACCCTATATAATACAAAATATAATAATTATAATTATAAAAAAAATGTGCATATGAAAACCGCAACCCTATATAATACAAAATATAATAATTATAATTATAAAAAAAATGTATATATGAAAAAGACTTTGGAAAAAATCTTACAAAGGTATAAAGACGTGGTAGAATCTACCCCTATTGTATATTGTATTTTCTTTGGGAAAGATCTTACAAAGGTATAAAGACCTTGTAGAATCTACACCTATTGTATTTTCAAGTACACATGATTACATATTTATTGTATTTTCAAGTATACATGATTACATAATTATTAGGTTACACCTAATGATCAAACATTAGGTTACACCTAAAATGAATGAGGACAATCATTTTACATATCTTATGATTAACTTTGATCACTAAAGGTGCCATTTTGCATGCTTGTAACGTTTTCGATTTAGTGTCATTGTAGTGTGTTCAATTGTCACTAAGTGTCATGAGGAGCTAATCACTAAGTTGGTGTCAAAGGATTTGGTGTGGATTTTGAAAGGTACACATGACAAATGTCTAGTGATTATTGCAGCAATAAGTTTAAAGTGACAAGGGATTAATGTTAGTTGTGTGGGCTAAGTTTATTAATAAATATTGTAGAATTCTTGATGCAATGTTGTTTTGGTGTGATCGTTTTGTAATAGTAAATTAGAGTTGCATATATACTTATATATCACAAATATGAAATTTACAATTAATATTACATTCAAATTTCATTTAATTTAATATATAACATTTCTTATAAACACTTCATACAATATTAATTATTTTTAATTCAATATAAATTTATTTTACAAAATTAAAACATATTTGAATCTTGATTTTTTAATTATATTATATAATATTAATTATTTTT
>JASDQU010261844.1:0-15081 GCA_032191745.1 Picea mariana
TTAGGAAGCTTTTGGACCACCAAAAGCTTCCTAATGGGGAGGTGTGATCAGGGGATCAAAATTTGCTCAATTTTCAAAGTGCTCGGATTGAGACGAAAATAGGGCCATTGCGTCCGTCTCATTTTCCTGATTCCGGCGGTATATTTATTTTCGCAAACGGAGTCCGTATGGAGGAGATATCGCGATTTTACCGCCAAGTCAAACAGGTAAAAATTTGGATGCTGACTGTACCTGTCTGTATAGTCCGTACGGCCACGTGGAGGGCCGTACCATCTTGCTGACGTGGCATTTTGATGATGTGGCGATTGGTGGTTGGCTGTTCATTGACAAATCGTGTGATGACACGTGTCACATTGACAGCAAATGACAAGAGGACACGTGGCCCAATGCTTGGGTGCCACGTGGCCCTCGTCGATTGGTCACTAGTTGTTATGTTAAAAATTTTATGTGGGAGTCCGCGGGGTTCGACCCCGGTACCTCCCACTCTATGAGAGACTTAACAAACATACACTAGCCAACAGTCCCGCACGTATTCCTTGTTATGTGTTCCGACGCATTTATATTTATGTTTGTAAATGTACTATGTAGAAAAGGGGGGCGGGCCGGGGCTTATGCCCCGACCCATGGTTTTATTGCAAACATATATATGACCATGTGGTGGGCACACGTGCATTATAAATATTGCAATGTTTGTTATAACATATATAACATTTTTATATAACCCATGTATTAAAACGCACGGGGTTTTATATTATGTTAATACACTGTGTTATGTGCGCGGTTGGTTATACATTTGCGCGGGAGTTTAATCCATTGCACGGTTTTTAAACGGACCAACGAATTTTTGCGCCCAGCCTATGGTTGCATGAGCATATGACCAAATGCCGAGGCGGTTGGGGGCTGGAGGCTCCCTAACCGTCCTACGGTTTGCACCGTTGGCGCGGTTGCGCCCGGTGCCAGGTTATAACGCGCATTAGGAGCGTGTTCCAGGTTCATGTGCAAAGGGTGCAGATTGTAGAACCAGAGACAGCAAAGAAGGAGGGGAGACTTCAAAGGAGGCTATCTTCTTCATTTTTCGACCGTTTCAGGTGCCGTCAGAGCCTAGACAGGGGTTTTGGGACGCTGCGAAGCCATTGGAGCAGTCATTTTGTTGATTTGAGCACTGTAAGACTTGTTTTTAATCACTTTGAGAAATTTAATATAAAAGATCCATTTGGAGGTTGGACTAGGAGATGTAGCCCGGAGTGTGGTGAACTCCTTTATCAAGTTGCTGTGTTTATGTCTAATGTGCAATGATTTTTGATGATGTCTATGTTTATTTCTACACAAGTAATCCTTTATTATGTGTTGCATATTGATCCGGTTGCCTTAAACACATAACATTTCACTTGCAAATTAATTTAATCAAGTTTATCAAGTCTTCGTCATATTTTTAGATCATGTATCCTCATTAATCTGAGAGGCAGGCGACATTTTCTATCTTGTAGACTAGAATTCGAATGCACAAATAACACTATCGAGTATGAGGCTCTGGTACAAGGGCTAAAGAAAGCCATAGACCTAAACATCCAAGAATTGAAGGTTTTCAGAGATTCTGAGATCATTGTTCGATAGATAAGGAATACTATACATTACAATTCTCCACACTTGAAGAATTATCAACAAGAATTGCACAGGGTAATAAAGAATTTTGAAGCTTTCAACATTACAACAATTCCGAGAGCGAAGAATATTCTTGTTGCTTCTCTGGCCACTATTGCCTCAAGGCTATCACCTCTAGAGGATTATGAAGATTCTCACTTCACTATAGAACTATTATATAATCCCTCAGTGCCTAACAATATTTCTAATTGGAAGGTTTTTGAGGGAGATGAACAAATTATAAACTTTCTGACCAACCAGGAAAATTTTAAAGATTTAGCCATTGATGATGAAGCATTCCAGAAGTAGTCGACGGAAACCAACCTTCATGTAAATCAACCGATCGACAAATCAAAGTCTCACACGATACCGAAAGGGATAGCCAACTTATAAAACCTTTTTGATCTGAAGGAACTATTTAAGGGATCCAAAAATGTGAAGACCGGTAGTTCATGTCCCATGCATGAAACTATAAATCTTGGAACCTCGAAAAATCCCAAGAACGTAAACCTCGACAAGACAATATCCAAAGAGGAAAAGAAGGCCTATCTGAAACTCTTCAGATAGTATCAAGATGTCTTTGCGTGGTCCTACCGAGACCTAAAAACTTATGATACCCACATCATTCAACACACTATCCCGTTAAAACCTGAAGTGAAACCTTTCCAACAATAACTCTGAAAGTATCACCCTTCCCTAGAGCCTCTCACATGTCAGGAGTTTAAAAAACTGTTAGATGCCAAAATTATATTCCAGGTTAGACATTATGCATGGGTAGATAATTTATTTCTTGTAAGGAAAAATTCTGGGGAGATTTGCTTATGCGTAGATTTCAAAAACCTCAATAGAGCTTCAGAAAATGACAACTACCTAGTCCCACCAATGGAGCAACTCTTGCAGACCATGTTTGACTCTGAGATTTTCTCCCTGCTGGATGGTTTCTCAGGTTACAACCAAGTTCTGGTTTCAGAGGAAGACTATCTAAAAACTACCTTCCGAACCAAGTGGGGAACCTTCGCTTACAAACGTATGCCTTTTGGGTCAATTAATGCAAGAGCGACCTTCCAGAGGGCCATGGATGTAGAATTTTTGTGACTAATAAACAAGTGTGTAGTAGTTTACTTAGACGACGTGACTGTGTATTCAAAGAATAGATAAGATCACATCCAACACTTAACCCAAATTTTTGAAAGGTGTAGGAAATACAATGTATCCTTAAACCCTAAGAAAACTATTTTCAACGTCGATGAAGGTAAGTTACTAGGCCACATTATATCCCAGGTAGGCATTCGTATAGACTCAGAAAGGATTAAGGATATAGCTCAACTTCCATTACCTCACAACAAGAAATCCATGTCGTCATTCTTCGGAAAAATCAATTTCGTGGGGAAGTTCACTCCCGATTTTGCGGAAACTATCAAACCCTTACAAAAATTGATTCGTAAGGATGTCAAACTTAAGTGAGATGATGAATGAAAGAAATCCTTTAGTGATATTAAGACCGCTATATCCCAAGCCCCCGTGTTGCGAAGTCCCGATTTCAACAAATATTTTTTCCTCTATACTTTCGCCTCCGATCAATCGTTAGCTGCAGTTTTGACTCAGAAGGATGATGACAACAATGAGGCTCTGGTGTCATTCATGAGCACTAATCTCGAAGGAACTGAACTGAATTATCCTTCTATAGATAAAAAGGCTTATGCGGTTTATAAGGCAGCAAAACATTTCAGATCCTACATCCTCAAGAATCACACCAAAGTAATCGTGCATCACCCCGTAGTATGGTCTCTATTTACTCAATAGGAGATGGGGGAAAGAAGAGGAAATTGGATGGTAGTAGTTCAAGAATTCTATCTAGACATAAAACCTGCCAAACTAGTTAAAGGACAAGGGTTATGCAAACTGGTAGCTGAAGCTCAAGACCAAGTAAATGAAGACCCCATATGGGAGAATGAAATGAAATTATGGTGTGGTGAAGCTTCATATCTTTCCCCAGGACACGAGTCTTGGTATGAGAAACTGACTTATATCCTGCACCATGGGACTTGCCCAAAAGACCTAAACCTCAAAGAAATGAGAGCTCTCAGGTTAAAATCTACACAAAATCGCCTCATAAATTTGGTACTTTTCCAGGTTAATTATGATGGGGTACTTTTGAGATGCCTCGAACGTGGAGATGTCGATAAAGTTCTGAAGGAGCTCCATGATGTTATTGCCCGTGGAAATTTTGCAGGAGACACTACCTCTCATAAGATACTGAGAGTTGGTTACTATTGTCCCACTTTGTTCAAATATGCCCACGCATACGCTAGAAACTATAATTTTTTTCAAATAAGCGCTGGGAGGGAAAAGAAGGCAATAGTCCCACTCCAATCGGTGACTGTTTCTAGGTCGTTCGAGCAATGGGTGTTAGACATCATAGAAGATATTACACCAAGTTATTCAAAATAACACAAGTGCATACTTACTGCCACTGATTACTTCACGAAATGGGCAGAGGCCATCCCTCTGACTCATGTAAACGAGTAGGTGGTGATCCAATTCATAGAACATCTAATCACGAGGTTCGGTGTCCCCTCTGTTCTTGTTTTTGATAATGTAGCTTACTTCTCTTCCACTTTGTTAACAGAATTTTCCCTAGACAAAGGAGTCATAATTAGATACTCGAAAAATTATTATCCACAGGGAAACAAAGTGGAAGAATCAACTAATAAGAACCTAGTGAGGATGTTGAAGAAAATAGTTGCGGATAACCAAAGGAATTGACATAACCTACTCCATAATGCTCTATGAGCAGATATAGTTACACCCAAGGAAGCTATAGGAAATTCCCCATACTTTCTAGTATATAGACAAGAAGCCATTCTGCCAAATGGACTATATCTCCCATCTCTTCAACTTGTGCAGGAGTCCAGGGGACATCCCTCATCAGCCTTACAACAAAGAATTGACACCTTGCTTATGTTAGAAGAAGAAAGGGAGAAAGATAAATAAATATTCATAGCCCACCAACAGATAGTTAAAATATGGTTTGACATGCATAAGGCTAAAGAGAAGAATTTTGAAGTAGGAGACTTAGTCTTGAAATGGGATAGAGCAAATGAGGCTAAAGGCAAACATTCTAAGTTTCAGAATCTGTGGCTCAGACCTTTCCAAGTGGTCGAGAATATTGGGGAAGGAGCTTATTGGTTACAGAATCTTAGGGGGGAACCTGACGCCCTCCCAGTAAATGGCCAAGCCCTAAAACAATACTTTCAATAAATAAATAAAAAATGTTTTTGTTTTGTGTGCATATCCTAATAATTTGTTTTTTTGCTAGATGCATCTTATTTTTTTTTTGTTTTCTTTTATTATTTGGAATTTTGTGCTTTCAAAGGTTGTGTTTAGCAAGACAATGGTTGACCTCAAAACATGTGACATAGAAAACTCTCTTCCTAACTCGTCTCTCACATACAAACATGAGAAGCGTTGGGGAACCTGCAATTATTTCGAGGGGCTCTCTATCTAACCTGTGCAGATGAACAACTTTGGAGAAATGTCAGAAGTGTCTTCTTAGTGGCTTGGTAAGACCTTAAGGGAAAGAAGGAAAGTTGGAAAGGATTACATGCACCTCAAAGACAGAGCTAGTAAGTTTTCACCTTAACCATCTCATCTTGCAAAATAATAGACCTCATCCTCTCCCACTCGCTCAGGGAATTATGCCAAAATAAAATTGACTTTATCAAATGAGTGGACAGTAGGAGAGGGTATGTAGATATCTTCGTCAGGGCTATGGATGCTCGCTGGCAGCAAAGCAAGGTCTATGATGTCGGGGTGACTCCGTTGGGGCTATGGACACTCACTGGCAGTGGAGCAACACCATAGAAAGTGAGTAAAGGTAACTAAAGGATCCATGCCAGTGAATGCTTTACTAGACTTTTGTAAAAGAGGGCATGAGTCAGGGTTACAAGAAATGAAGGAGGAACAAACGTTAAAAACCCCACAGGCAGACCCAGAAGCATCAATCGGGGAATTTCAAATGCAAGGGTAAAAGAGGCTTTGATTTAAAAAAAGTTAAGTTTTCCACCATATTTTGCATCAGCCAAGCCTCGAAGGAGGAATAGAGATTTTGATTTCGCCCAGTAAGTCTCCATTTGTTGAGCACTCAACACACCCTAAAAATCCTATGTCAAAATTTTACTTTTTTGGGTACCACTTGATCTTTTTCACTGTCTAATTTGACTTCAATGTAAAAAATGTTGCCTTTGCTTATCATATTGATTCTCATTAAGTCCTTAAATGTTTGAGTGAATCTATGAAAACCCACGACTTAAAAGGCTTAACTTTTCAATAAGAATCAACAACTAAAAAACGTTTCACCCGATGCGTCCAAATTCGGCATCGAAAAGGATTAAAAGATAAAAGAAAATCGCTCGAGAGAACCGCAGTCACCGAGCGTCGATATTCATCGGCATCAGCAAAAGAAATATTTCTTTCACGACAAGAATTACATGAGGATATCTTCGATAGATGATCCCTGAAGCATATCGGTATCGACGAGTTTTGAGAGTAAGTTCATAGAAAACGTAATATTTTTCCCCGATTGCTGACCCCTGATACCTTTTCGGCATCGAAAACCCTAGGTTTATTTTAACACACGCATCTTGTTGAAAAACCTGACTTCAATTGATGTACATGACGAAACCACTTGTCCTCATCTGCCATGTGTCTTTGTCGGATTGAATAAACATACGATCTAGTTTTCACCTAAGTCGTTATCAATTCCCAAGGCCCAAGTCACACCTCGAGTCAGTTTTTCCACGTCAGTGTCGTACGACGAAATCGATTGGTGTCAGAAGTCTTTCACGAGAGGATGCCAGTGAAAAATTTCATCGCGCATCGTCGATCCCTGATCCACCCATTAGGAAAGAGACATGAGGGGACGTTTTAGTGCTAGATATGTTGCAATCCAGAGCATTTAAGAGATTAATTAATTCCAAATCTTGCATTAGTTGCTAATTTGTGCGCGAATCAAAAGGACCATTTAAATTTATCGATACAACACATCTCCCTTCGCGCCTCTGCCATCAACCCACGATGAATTAAATCACAGATATCCAGCGACAGATTTCATTTGATTTTCACTCATAACCCGAGTTAATTGGTTGATACAACTTGATAGGTTATTCCTCGTTAAATTCTTTCGAGTTGTTCGTAAACAAGATCATCGTGCACGAAGAAGTTCATAACACAAAGGAGCGAGACGAGCAACTTGGAAAAAACCTCCAAGATCCCGTGAGTATTAAACAACAGGTTTAGCAAGCATTACAGGTATGTACCAGTCTGTGGAATTTTCATGCTTCACTTCATACATTTTTTACCTGATGTTACTCTATACGCATGCCTAAAAGATTGATTTTGGTTGCAGGAACAATGCCTCCAAAGAAGCCAAGTACTAGGCGATCGTCGAGGTCGTCCAAGATGAAAGAACCAGAAGAAGGAGAAGGCTCATCCCCAGGGCCAACAAAGCAGTTAGAATTTGCTCCAAGGTCGGAACCAGTCATTAGGACATCCACCAAGAAGGATTTTGCTCAGCCTCCGGCCTTTGGAGACACAGAGGAAAGCATAAGGACCAAGGTAGTACTACCACACTAGGGAGAACTTTTCAAGAATATCAAGCATGAGGAATTCCTTGAATATACCCCGCATAGCGACCGCGATATGATAAAGATTGATGACGAAGTTTTTCCCAATATCCAAAGATCGTACTTACACATGGTAGCGATCAGAACTCCAATTTTCCCTTGCATTAAACTCCTGAAGTGGCTTATTGACCACACAGACACACAAAGATGTTTTATTAATAATGACAATGGCGAGTGTGTTGGGGTTTTCCCTCCAGTGGAGGTGTAGAATTACTACAAGCTCAGAGACCCTGAGGGGCGACTGAACACCGATTTGGTTGTAAGATTCTATGAGAAACACGACACCAACTGGGTAATGGATTCTTGGTGAAGAGAGGATGAAAAGTACACCAATCGAACCTCCAAATGGTACCCGACGACCAACTTAAGGGAGTCGTATATCTATCTAATGTCTCTCTTCTGTTGGTTGCATGGGGAGAAAGATTGCTCCAGGTTTTTCAGAGGCTTGGATGCCTCTAGCTTATACTATAGCCATTTTTGGAAGAGGTTTTAACTAGGGTGCCATCATCTCTAGATAGCTAAGCACATGCATACAATAGGCTCAGACACTGAAAGAAGGAGAGACTCCATCCTTCCACATGGTTTCTTATTTATTGGACGTCATCTATGCCAGAAATGTCTTTGCCAGAATGAATTTGAGCTGGCACACCTCAGAACTCCTAGTCCATGTATATTTCAACATCTTATGGGAGAAAAGGTACAAGAAATCCTACTCCCTCATCTGCGATCAATTTATCGTGTGCATTTATTTTATGCTTTTCAAGAAAGAGTGTCCAAGACTGTCAGTTGCGGCCAAAAAGATGATATCAAAGGTTGGTCACTGGTATTTGGATGAACACGATACATACATCATGGTTTTCTAAGCCTTCGGAGCACCACACCTATTACCAATGTATGTCCCTGATCAACTAGTAGTAGGGGAAATCTGCTACCACATCATCCTGCAAGGTTACAATGCTACTCTGGTAAAAGATAAGAAGCATACATTCATACCTTATGGATTCCATATAGGTTTCTACATGGTAAAAGACATCTCTCAAGCCAAGCAGGAAGGGTTGAGCCAATTGGAGTTCTGATTCCAGACTAGATGTTTTCGCAAACATGATCCAAAGGGTCTATTTTTGAAGCACGCATCACAAGTATCATCCTATTGGCCATATGCCCATGATAGGTTTGAAGATGAGATCTTCATGGAAAATGCTCAGGATTGGGATGAATTTGTGGAAAGGATGGTTGATCCTAGAATGACCAGGTTCAAAGGCATGAGCCTAGATAAAAAAGAGACAACCCTTGAACAATTGGCTCAAGGAGCCCTCAGGGAAAGAGAAGAAATGATAGCAGCCGAAGCGGTGGAATCCCCCTAGGGATCCATCGAAAGAACAAAGATTCCTCAATCACTCTCAATGCAAGGGAGAGGTTTTATTATGACACAGGACGTGTGGCAAAGGGGATTGTTCATGTTAGAGAAAGTGAAGCGGATGATTGATCAGCTGCAGGATGATCCAGACATCACAGAAACCACAGGATCCCCAGCTGATAACCCATATGGAAGCCGAGCAAGCCCAGGCGACCCTAAAATTATAGACCTTGATGAAATTACTGGGTTAAATAACCCTGAATTCATAATGTCACCGGCCGGATCACTGATAAGTGTTTCGTCTCAGCCAGAGACCATTGAAGCATCACAGAGGACTGACGCATCAAACTCCTTGAGCGAATTTATAATGATATATGACGAGGATGAAAGCTCAGAAGTATCTCTTGGGACCCTTGTGCATGTTGAAGAAGAAAAGGGATCTGAGAAGACATCTTCTCCTATTCCCTAGGTCCAAACCCAGGAGGTCCCACAAAAAGAAAAGGAAGTCAATAGTGTCCTAGACATTAAAATACCCGATGCATTGGAAACCCAAGTGGACAGTCCAAAGGACGAGCCAAGGTTGGGCGAGCCAGAGGAAAGAGCCCTGCAGCAGAAATCAACGTTTCAATGACCAATGAACAAGTAAGTATCGAGTCCATCCTCAACACCTCCATTTCAATCGGTGCCCAAAACCCCGATGAGTGACAAACAGAAGTTGAGCCTTCATAGCATAATGAGGAAGTTCAAGAACCCAACCTCGAACAAGTGTCTACCATCAGAGGTCTGGGGAATACACTCACATGGGGGGATCAACAAATTCCTAAACCGGTGGACAAAGTAGCCGACATATATGCGATCGCATATGATCAGAAGAGGAATGCTATTGTCTAGAGAACCACCAAGAAGAGGAGGATCACTTTGGATTGCTCCATCCTCATCACTACAGAGGAAAATTTGATAAACACAGAACATGTCAGAACATCTGAACTTATCGGCTTAGGGAAAGTGATCTCAGATCCTACCCTAGACAGATCCAAAAGAGATGAGAAGGAGTTGGCCGTTGCCCTGAAAGAACTAGAACATTTGCGCCACTTGGCTAAGTACTATCAAGACACCACATAGGTCGTAGTGCACTTGAGGAGCGAATTCCAGGAGGCCTATAGCACGTTCACAGACGAGCGACACTTATTCACCACAAGAATCGTTGAGCTTCAGGAGGACACCCTCATGGCAATTGCGACGTGCAAAGACATGGAGAGGTGGTACGAAAAAGTGCAGCAAGACGTAGAGAGAGTCGACTACATTAGTGCAGTCCAACAAGGCTGAGATAAAGAAGAACATGGCATTTGGGTTTTGAATGAAAGTAGTCTTGATCACATAAGGAAAGCGGTCGAGTATTGGGAAAAAATGGCTCAGGAACCTCACCGAGAAATCCAAGAGAAATGGGCCAGATGCGAGAGAATTTGGGTCAAAGTCAACAAGGCAATGAAGGATATCAAACTCACAGAGTTCGGCATGCCTAACTATTTCGTCGACCTACACGACATAATCAAGTCACATGCCAAGCAAGATTCATCATGGGCTGAAGAGCTAGCGAAGGTGACAGACACAACGCCAGGTTTGGTGCAATGGTTTATGGATCACCCGATCAGAGCTCGGGTTGTGATACAACAGGTAAGTGCCAGTTTGGTCAAGTATCGGGCACATGAGATGGATATTAGAGAAATTTACGCAGCCTTGATGGAACAACACAGATTTCCTTAATCCCACACCTGTGAAGAGTTGTTCATCAGTGGGTTGGAGTATGAGAAGAGTCACCTGTTTAAGTGATATCTTGAGTTAACTGTTAGAAAAATTGTTAGGAGAGAAAGCCATGTGGCGAATTTTGTTTTTCTTATCTGTACCTTAGCCAATTAGTTAAGGGTCAATGGTTGTTGCAACAAACTCTCTTTTCAGGTTTGTTAAGAATTATTTTGGAGCTACCCTTAATTGAGAAGTCCTTCTGGACCAGAGACAAGTTATATTTTCATCAAATACATGTATGATTGGACGTGGAGAAGAAATATTTCCTATCTTGTTTCATGAATGGATGTTGTAAAGAGTAAGAGTTATTAAATCTATTGATAAGTTATCTGATGAAATGTTTTCAAGTTCTTTCTTTAATGATGAAGATGAATATTTGTGTTATTATGTGATGAATGATTAGAGTTAAGTGAATTATTTTAATTTCCATTATTTATCGCATATGCATTTTCTTTCTGATGATTTGTATCTCAGTCATTAATTGGATACTCAAACGGTTAACGTATTAGTACTAGTCCTTTGGTATAGAATTGTTGTCTGGATGCTTGAGTAGTAGGTTATCCCAAGCTCAACCTCTTCTCCAGTAGTTAAACTTATTCCTATTTTTGTTACCTAGTTGGTTTATACCGGCTCCCATCTTATATCGGTCCCACCTAAGAGAAAATACAAAAGAGAGAAAGTCCAAACTGAAGGAGAGGCCTTCACAAGAAAACGTAAAGCCCATCGATTAATTGGCCGGATCGCAAGATCTAGAGAACCATTCCACCATTAAACAATGCAGAGTCTAATTAGGCCTCGGTGGTGGGTTTAGTTCTTGTTGTTGAACTAAAGGGATACATGACTCATCAACATGCTGCAAGTATGATCTCTTCAATAACTTACATATCACGTTGAAATTTTTTGTTGGAGGCTTCCAGTTTGCGTTGGAGGGGCATGAGGGATTGAAAGTGAATATCCATGGGAAACACCACATATAAAATACCAAAAGAAAGCTATGAAAATCCTCTATCCAATTGGACTAATCTGGTAGCAATTTGAGCACCCTGTGAGAAGTTATGAACTCTGCAGTGTCGTCGCTGTCACGAAAACCCCCAAAAATGGATGATTTTAAATCAACGATATCTTCACTTCTAGAAATCCAATTTGAACAATTTTTTTTTTTTTTTTAAATTGTGATAGGAACTCAGATCTGTAATTTGTTTGAACAAATTTGGCCTCCAGGTGCTACATAAATAAAAAAAAATCACACGGTCGTCCACGAAAAAAACCCTAAAAATTTCAGATTTTAAAATGTTGATAACTTCACTTCCCGAACTATGTTTCAGACGATTTTTTTTTTTTTAAATTGGGTTTTATTCTGAGACAAAATTAAATATACAAGTTTTCTCTGCAAATGTTTTGCATAAATATACATAAACCGTTTGGAATGTCTCTACCCTCTTTTGCTTCTCCAAAAAGATCTGGAAAAATAGAAAAAAATTGCCCACAATGCCTGCCAAGGAAAGTGCTTTGATACCACTTGTTAAGTACCTGAGTAGATCTAAAAATATAATCACTACAAATACTGAATACACAATATATCCAAAGATAAATATAGAAAAAACACACTTTATTATGAGAAAACCATTAAGGTAGGGAAACATCATACAATGGATCCTATTATGGAAGTGATGTTATCATGTTCACTTGCCTCTTCTAGGGGGGATCCTCCTATTGAGTTGTCACTCCAAATTCAATATTTCTCTTCAAATCTCATTATATTTCTTAAACCCCTTTGTATAGTGCTACCAACCACCTAAGAACATTCTATAGGTGAAACCTTCTAAGAAGTCCTCTTACATTTATTACATCTGATTACCATAGTAGGCCTTATATAATACTGTAGTAGACCTAGTTAACTTTACATTGAATGGCCTTCACTATTATCACTATGGGTCGTCCGGCCCCCCACTACCTCTCTAGCTACCTGAAAACATCACTATGCACCAATTCTATAATCCCATTTTCCCTTGTCGCTCTAGATGGGAAGCTCACCCAACTTTGTTTTCCATATATGCAATGTTCACAAAATTTGACTTCTAAACCACACTCAGGAAAACCTTCAAAAATACCTTTGTGCATAGCTCAAAGTCCTTTTTCTCCAATGTGTCCCATTCTCTTGTGCCACAGCATGGTCGGGTCAACTTTATCATGTATTTTCGAGTCGGTTTGTACCGACTTATCCCGATTCGAGTTGAGTTGAGTCAAATTCGAGTCGAATTCAAGAGAAATGATCGTGTTGCATCCAGTCGATTTGACATTCCCTAACAACTCCTATAGGGTTCCAATCCGAACTCATTTCATTAAGACCATCGCACCTATGACCATATTGCATGAATCCTTCTAAAACAAGGTGTGCACTCTAACATCACTCATCTTGTTGATAAATATCATGTTTCTTTCCAAACCCAAAATTTGTAGCACACCTGAAAGGGTACTTTTCCTCCCATCTTGTAGTATCAGTCAAACTCTTCCTTGTCCAAAAATTTTGGTTTTTGAGTCGTTCCCCAAGAACACATCACCTCCATCATATCGTTCATATTACCAGAACCATTCTCTTTGTGGTTTCATATGATGGGATGCTCCTGAGTCGATCAATCAAACATCTTGATCCGACTGTGTACTAATTGACGCCAGGTACACATCACCTCCCTTATACGTGGTCGTCTTTCTCTCAGTTAATTGCTTCTCGTCGGACCCTGTACTGAATTCCATCACGCTCGACTTAGAGTCCTTTTTGTAATGCCCATATTTACCACATTTCTATCATCTTCTTTTCGACTGAACAAGGGATTTAGATCTACCCTTCAACTTAGACTTTCTACCGGAGAATTTTCCTTTATCCCTTTCAATCGGTCGACCTCTCACCACTAATTTCTTCTAATTTCTTATGGTAGTAGAGAAGCAACCACATATTATAGAGCTAGTGTGGTTGTATTATTCCCTATATCCACGACTAATCTATCCCATGAGTATGGAAAATAACATAATAGGCTAATGCACTTCTCCTCCTCAATGATTTTAATATCCACATATGATAACTGGATTAAAATTGTATTAAACACGTTTAAATGCTCAGTCACTAAATTGTCATCACTCATTCTTAGAATATACACTTTCTTTATGAGAAACAACTTGTTTACCATATATTTTGACTGGTATAAGCTTCTCAACTTTTCCCAAGGTTTCTTGGCCAAATATTCACCTAAGACATTCAATAGTGTTGAATCTACAAGAAAAAATGAAATCATACTTCTTTATCTTCTTTTGAGTTTCTCCCATTCTTCCATTGACATGCCTATCGGCTAGGTACTTGGATAGATCCATTGTTCTTGATCTACAAGAAGATATTCCATTTTAAGCTTTCAAAGCTCAAAATTCTGGCCATTTAATTTTACTATCTCTAATCTTGAACTAATCACCATTCTTTACCGTGATCTTTAGCACAATATGACTTGCAACTCTTATTGTACCTAAGGTTTAGCTCTCAGATTCAAGATTGGTAAATCAAGATTTGATACAACACGTCAAAGCTTAACATAGCTATGATACCACTTGAAAGGAAATGAGATACACTTCCACACCAAACCTAGCACAAGAGAAGAATAATTTAATCAAGAACGTAAATGACAAAGCATTCACACAATTCACATAGATTTTACCTTGGAAACCCAAACCGGGAAAACCAACATTCCTTGAGCATTATGCTTGTTGTCTTATTCAATCTGAATAAAAGGCTACATGTCTAACCTTGGTCCACACCTAAGACACAATCAACATCATACCCTCTTGCTTACGCAAGAACAACCCTGTAGCCAATCTGGCTTACATCTGCATGACCAACAACCTATAAATTTTAGACTCTTGGTGATTAGCCATTCATTATCTAGAGATTCAAGATTAGCCTTTATAGAATTACAACACGTCTCTTTATAGGCTTTACAAAAGGAAAAACCCTAAAGAAATTGTTCCCAAAAAAAGTTACAGATCCATGCAGATCATTGGCCATAAATCCCGCGAATCTTGAGATTCTGTTATTGTTGACTCCAAGTTGGATTACCAGTCGGTATTTATTTGGTCTTCAGTGGGTCACCACACGCCCGCCTATCGACCTCTTTTCGGTTGAACTCTTCAAGTTGTTGTCTATGCCTTTACCATGTCAAATTGCCTCAACCTTCGAATTCAACTTTAAATAGTCGACTAACCTCGACCTTCAACTTGTTGTTGATCCACCTCGACTTCAATCATCAGTCGATTCAACTCAAATTTCATTGCAAAGAATATAACAACCCAACATAGATAAGGGGAGGGGGGGAAATATACAACAAGAGTAGAGGAGATTTTGAGATTGAGATGGAGAGATAGAGGGATAATGTAGAGAGAGAGGGAGGAGGGAAAAAAGGGGAGGGAGGAAGAGAGCCAACAAGATCAAAAGAGAGGTCAAGAGTGAGATGGAGAGAGATAGAGAGGGAGGTAGAATGAGAAAGAGAGAAAGAAGGGTAGAGAGATAGAGAGAGGTGGGAGAGATATGGGGGTATAAGAGGAGGTAGAGACAAA